>OMLF01002326.1:4418-25161 GCA_900302615.1 Holocentrus rufus | reverse complement strand
TGCTTCAGACTGCCTAGGGAACAGCGCAGGATCGGCTCACAAATCAATGGGTATTGTGAACCAGTGAGAAAAGTGGCCTGCTGTGATAGGCTGATACAGACTACACTCATTCTGCTGCAAGTATCTGCCACCTGTGGAACAGACTCGTGTAAGGGGAGCATGCATGGGGCGAACTTCTACTTCACTGGGGGAGAAATTCAAACAATCTTTCCTCCATTGGCAGCCACAAGTGCTTTCAAAATGAAAAATGGATGCCAGGAAGGGAAAGAGAGATGGCTAAGAGGAGACAGGCCAAAGGAAGAACAAAAGAGTCCATTTAGCCTTTGATTAGTCGGTCAGCATTGTCTATCAACGACACGTTTGATATGATAGTTTACTTGATGACATATCTATCCTACAACTGATCAATCAATCTACATTTGCTGTATAGGGAAAGTCCTTGACCCGAATTAATTCTAGTGTGACATTTTGATCAGATTAGGTCAACAAATTTGATTTACATATAATCCTGGGTTTCAGCTGATTTTTTTATTGTCCGATTAGAGTCTAAATGTTGTTTCTGCTCAAAGACTCAAATTTATAGAAAACATTAAATACATGGCATTTGGACATTTTTGGCAATGAAACAGCCAAATTTATAGTTACTGAATATTTGCAAGAAATACCTGCTATCAGCAGGTTTAAACAAGTATTCACACCAGTATCTTCCTTAGAAAAAAGGGGGGAAATGGTCGATTCTACCGTCACTGGTGCCACCCTCATTTCTGCATTGTGTGTGGAGATGGCTGTGGGCGCTGCTTGACTCTGTTGTGGTTGTGTTTTATAAGCAGCAGCATGAAGGGGGGAAATAAGGAAACCCAGAGCAGAGAACGCCTGCTGTATGCCTCTGCAGTAAAAGCAGATGAGGAGCACTTCAGCAAGGAGAAGGAAGAGGAGGACGACGACGATGAAGGAAGTGAGACAGGTGGTGCAACACTGCCCCCATGTGAGGAGAAGAGATCTAGATGATTGCATAGCTCACTGTCTCTCCTGCTAACTCCCACTGTATCTGTAAAAAGGAGCCATGAAATGCATCTTGCTTGTTCAACAACTGATTGGGGGGAGGAGAGAGGGCCTTCACTTTCATGAGTGAGGCTTCACATGGCTTTCAGCCCAGACCCCTTGTCAAACCTAAATCCCAATCTCTTCAACCTTTGACAGATTCCCTCTGTTTTTACTGTGTGGAGCACTCTGCGAGGAAATATCATGTCAGTCAGCAAAATAAAAAGCAGCGGAGGTGCACAAGAGTCAGTCCAGACGTGAGTCAGGCAGAGAGACAGTTTATTGCAATATTGGTCTGCAGATCTGTTTTCTGCCTTTCAAAGACGTACCTGTAGGAGAGGAGAGGAGAGGGATGTCTTTCTTTGGATGGAAAAAAAAAGGACAGGAAAGGAGGCTGTGAAGATCTCTAATGTTATTCAGATCCCCCTGACCTTTCTCATGGCATGTTTGCTGGCTTTTTTGAAAAGGGCAACCATGAAAAATAGGAGCAAGCCTTTCCATACAGGCAAAAGGCAGACGGATGAAAACCTTTAAAATGCCGACAGTGTTTCTCATGCATGTAGAGCTGATTACAACACTGATACTGACTTCTCAGCGACACAACACCTTAACTGAGTCATAACAAAAAGTGGCAACTGCACTGCGGGAAACAAAATCACAAATTAGCATGGAGAACTAATATTCTGGTGATCAACTGTACAAAAAAAGTCAGTTTCAACAAATAAGAAGAATTTAAAGCAGTGAAGGGGACTTTTTTTAAATACTAAAAGGTGGGTAGATGATGACTTCCAGTTGGTGATTATTTTTAGCACCATAAGTCAATAAAACCAAAAAAAAAAAAAAAAATCAGCTATATTTTATGATAAGCATAATTCTTTCCAACTTACAACAGAGTGATACTGCTAATAAAGCTGTATACCATGAACCCACCTGATAAGGATTTACTATAGCTCAGCCTCAGAAGGTGGTAAACTATTCCCACTACATAAAGTTGTGGTTTGAACCTGCTATGAGTCCCACCAACTGGAAGAGCTACCCCTATTTAAAGCATAAAGGAACTATCATTTTGTGTTGATTTAGCGCCCCCTGTGGACAAACGCGGTAGTGTATCCTGCGAATGAAGACTGCATTTCCCACGAACGCCAGAACACCACCACCTAAAGATCTTTGCTAGCACGTGCATTTGTTTTGGAAGCAAGTGAAAGGTAAATGTAACTTATTTCAAACATAGCTGTTTGCAGGATACATAGCAATGATATAATGTATCTATTTGTGGCTATGTATGATTAATAATTGTAATAAGACAATGGTGAATAAAAAATAAACTTAGTAAACTTGAATTTTTCTTAAGCTTCACCCCTCCAACCGATCAAAGAAGCTTTAGGAGATATTATGTTACATTTCAATTCTGTTTAACTGCATTCACAGATAAGGGATCATCCTTTAATCCATTCACCCTTTTTGTACATTTTTTATTTGTTTGTACAGTTATTTTTACCTCTAGTTTACCTGGCTACAACTTCAACCTCCAGTTTCCGCTAGGCCTACACAACTGTTCCCACAAAATATAACTGACGTAAAACTGATTTGATTTTGGTCACAATTAGCGTGGCTGTATTTTCTTTCTTTTTACACTATACAATAATTTACAGTTGCAGGTAATTGTGTGTAAAATTAGTCATTAGTCAAGGAACCATAACCGTCCAAGGCATAAGAGAAGGTAGCCAGGAGAAGAGACAGAGACAGAAAGCGGAGGCCCAGCAGGCTGTCAACTAGTCAGTCAAGGAGCATCACACACAACAAGAGACATTTCTCATCCCAGGCCTGTGGTGAAACCAGACTGTAAAGCTCAGTGATGACAGAATGCTGCTAATGTTGCCATGGCTAGGTGTTCAGCTGTAAATGGCACCACACATTGCAAAAAATAAATAAATAAATCAATCCACATTCATGGCAGTGGTTCTCAATCCTGGTCCTCAGGAGCCAGAACCCTGCTGGTTTTCTACTCCCGCTGGTAGTTAATTACACTCATGTTGTGTAATCAGCGGCTAAATGAGACCTGGGGCACCAGGTGAATGTAATCAACTACCACGAACAGGACAAAACCAGCAGGGCTGAAACCGCTGATGTGAACCCTTTGAGATCAAAGTATCCACAAAATGACTGCACAGATAAGCTACAGTAGTAAAAGAGCGTCTAACAGCAATTCCAACATGTGCACTATGTTACTATTAACTGTTCCATAATTAACTAAATGGCATTAAGTAATCCATGACCTACAGTAACCTCTGCCTCAAGTACTAGGAATTTCAGCAATATTAGCAGAAAGTATGCCCTCCAGAAATCTCTGGTTCAGCCCCAAATTCCATCCTTTCCATGCCTTGAAAGACCTGTAATTAATATGAGTGTTACGTTCCAATGATGACGTGTTTTTTGGAGGCCAACCTGAAAGTTCCCCTCCCTTAACTATGGGTTCCCTCAGCCGACTTCAAATGGATTTGTCCCCAAGGGTTTTCAAAAATTTGATAAAACAGGCTCTGTTGCAAACAAAGGTTTATGATCCTTACATGTTTTGTTCAACACGACAATCTCCAATACACTTTTTTAAATTTTCTCATCCTGCTTTGAAGTAGCTAGCTAACAGTCAAATTCTAAAAATACAGCAACGTACACTGGAGAAGTTTGATAGAAGCGTTAATGAACATGAGCCTCAGCTATAGAGCATCTGGAGCAGAGCAAGAACATGAGCTAACATGCTTGATGCCATGACTTGTAATTATTCTGACAGCCGTTGTAGTTGCAGTAGAGCAACTCATTAGCAGCTTACTTCTTTAAAGCACATAACAGCTTAAAAGATGTTAATGGGTGTAATTTGTGTCGTAGAACAAAACATCAAATTCTCTAAGGCTTATGTTAAGCGTGGACCTTATTTTCTGCATAAACTGAAAACTCTATGGGAGAAAAGAATTGGAAATCTGACCTGGAAACCCATGGCTTAAAAATGCTAACTCACTTCCAGGTTTTAGCCAGTAGGTGAGGAGTTTTTGTTCGTGGATGTGAGTATGGGCCAGAAAATAAGTCTTGAGACCCAGAAATCTCAGTACCTAGTGCAGTAATTATTGAATCATTGGTACTGATCAATATCCCTATGCACTCACACAGATGGTCAGGTCTATTTGTGCTGTGGTTAAGTAAAAATCTCACTTATTATCCCATTAAATTAGATTTTTAACAGGATAAATAAATTTTAAAAAATAGGCATTCAGATTGATTGATAGTGACTGTCAAGGGAATAAAGTATATTCAGCAATCAGTAGCATGGGTTACTTTTGTCCTGAAATCGTTCTATGGCTCTACCTGTGACATTCAGAGAAATCCTTAGTGAGATAACTGAAAAGCTGATTTAGCAAATAAATCTGTAAAATCATTTTTATCATGAAATCATAATAGCGGTGCATTCAATGTAGAGTGACCTATGATCAGTCAGTCATGTATATCTGTCAACAATTCTGCAATTTTTCTTATCTAACACGAGAGAATAAAAAAAAAATCATCATCATATAAAATCATCTTAGTGACAAAGATGATAATCTCTGATAATATCCAAACAGAAAGGATCAGCTCTAAATTATTCACTGAAACTGGTTCTGATTTGTATTTGATGGCTGTCATCTGATCCATGTCAACCCGCAGCACATGCAAAATAACTGTAAGAGTGCTTTTTCAGTGTAAACTACATGGTAGAATATACACTTGTACAATTAGCCCTTGACACACACCACAAAATTCACCGAGACAGCTTATTACACCACTTTTAGCAAAGAACTGTCTCCAGCCAACGTCATGTCACACTTGAAGCATGTCCACAAGGCTCACTTTTCATATGATCACGTTATGAATTCAAATAGCATACACTAATAAGCAGCACTTCCCCTACAGTGTAGCAAATTTCATTCAGACAGGATAGCGGGGGAAATAAAAGTGAGCTCTTCTTTCCCCTTGTTCAGCACGACGGCAGCTTTGTTCTTAAAATAGTCCGCCTTGTGATTTAAATTCAGTCTGGAGTATTGAGAGAAATGAGACAAGATCAAAGAGGTCTCTTTAGACTCACTTACTGCAGAAGAGAGAAGAGGCGAGAGAAGAGAGGAGAGAAAATACAAGTCTCACTGGATCAGAGAGGGAAATTGTTCTCTGTACACTTCCAGCAAATCTTATTAGATAGAGTCACTGTGGCAACTAGAGAAGATAATCTTTAATGTGCTCTTTAATGAGAGGGAAAATGTTTGTCTCTTGCGATTGAAGCTCTCGCTGTGCAAATTATATCCAAATCAGTTCACCAGCGTGGGCTCTTCACTGATGAAAAGTGGCTGAGGGATAGCATTCAATTAGTGCATTAGATTGACACAATCAGAACATGTAATGGGTTTCAAGGCCTCTGCAACACACTCGTCACTAACTGACCGTGAATGGCTTGAAAAAGAACTTCAGCCTCAAAAGTGCAATAATAGCTAATTGAAAGGGTAATATGCCTTCGGTCATGCTCTCTTGTTTTTAACTGAATCTCTTTTTATAGCATGCATTGCTTCTGCTGTAGGTTGTGCTTTACACATCTAGAAGCATCACACACTTGGAGGCAGACTAGTAATCCATCTTTAAATTTCCACAGTGAGGTCTGTTTTGAAAACATCTAGAATGGCACTGCATGATATCATAGATAAAAACAGGAAAAAATACCCTAAAGCACTGTTACCACTTAAAAACTGCTACCGGCAATGTAACTTGCATTTTGGGACCCATTTTGTTGTTTTGGTGGTGTGTTTTTCTGATGAGACATCTTGGCATTCTACAGATAACTAGTCAAATGTAAATGACATGACATCACGTCAAGATATTTCAAGCACTGCTACAATGCAGTTTGATGGCAGAAAATGATCTAAACTGTAACATCAGCAGTAAATATCGGGTTTTGGTGTCAGTCCCTCAGTATCAAAAAGCAAGGGCTTGGTTGTGGACTTACCATTTTTTCCAACAGTCCCTCGAGGATTAATCCATTCTTGAAGATGCACAATATACCAAGAAGTACCAAGGTGTACCAGTTTCTCTATGGACAGTAGCTCCTAGTATCCCAGGTCTTTGGGGATTCCATGCAGTATCTGAGGAAACAAAGACAACAATAACTATTCATTTCTAGGCGTGTAACTTGTTCATACTAACTTGGAACGAGCTTAACCCTGACATGCCACAGCAGAGAGCAATGTATCTGCAGGGCTGATGAGGCAGCTGATGCTACTGCCTATAGTTATATAAAAACATGAAGATCACAAATTCCACACAATACAAAACATACAGTTTATATGCTGCTAAAATGGGACTTATATGGGATACACATTAAATATGCTGGGGACATTGTGTTGATATGAACAATACATTTGATTTTTTTTTAAATAAAACACAACATTTATAGCACATCTAAGTATAAACATGCATACATTTTATTAAACATGGCGTTAGAATACACCATGTTTAATTTTAACGTGGCTAAAGTAACAAGTTAAAAAAAAATTTAACTTACCCCTCTAAGAATTCAGTTATATAAAGCCCCTTCTTCTTTGCTTTCCCATTTTCTGAGGAATTTGTATTTTCTGGTCAATATGGCACCAGCAAGAGTGTTTTCCAAGTCCTACAATGACACAGCCAACATTAATGTTTAACCTTTCAAAGTCATCCAACTGAGCTTAGCTACTAGCTAGCTAACGATAGACCTAGCAAACTTTGGCTAAATGTAACACAGTTAATGCAGGCTCTAACAGTTAGGTTACATTGCTAGTGTTGAAAAAAGCTTTTATATAAAAATGTAAATATAATTTGAAGAGACCGACAAAGTAAAGGAAAGGAAATTTTGGGGCCTTATATTTACAGTATGTTGCATTGTCTCAGGCATTTGGATTATATCTGATAGCGTGACATAGGACCCCAAAGTTTAGATTTCTTTTTGCCGATGAAAAATGTCTGTATCAAGCGAAATGCCTGCGGTGTCATGCAATGTGGGGAGCTTATGAAAACTGGCAATATATAACCATATGTTCACTGATACACAGCGTTGGAGGTAAAAATGGATGCACCAAGTCTGCACCATAGCCTCTTTGATTGATCATCTGTTGTTGCATAGAAACGTGCTGAATGGTAAATTAAAATACATCTCTTAATTAGACTTTATTCAGACATCTGAATTTACTGGTTGAATAGATTCTTCATATTTAAAATGGGACTCCTTAATGCATCACATTATGTAGCCAGCTAATATATTTTTAGGTAGTGGTTTAGGATGCATGTGCCTTGACTAATGATCAGAATTGCACATAATCTTAACTTGTTAAATGTCCATAATTATGGCAGAATCTCTCCTTGCTTGAACATGTACACACACAAACACATGTACACACACAAACACAAACACAAACACACACTGTTTACATTAACACCGCAGCTACAGCAATTATGGAGCATCTTCACAGACCTAATTAAGGCTCTTCAACCGTTGTTCTGTCTATTGTTTTTGTTTTCATCTCCAACACGCACATTATGCAAATCTGGCAAATTAAACATCTTGTGAAACAAACCTGTACACATAATAGAAAATCTCCCAGTATGAAATCAGACTCTAAGAAATCTTTTTAGATGACGATTTGACTGTGCAGTGATGCTGATTTAGACATGTAATTCTATGGTGGATGGTTTAATCTTTATTACCCTCCATTAGTCATCAGTAATGTGCTGATCAAATATAATTCAATTATTGATATATAAATAAAACGATAAAGCCCTCAGTATTCCACAAGTACAAACAGGCTCAACAGCCTATTTTGTGTGACCAGATGACATTGCAAATCCCCAGCCCCCATAACCTTTGACCCCTGAGCAGCAGAGGGCACTCTTTGGAGAAATCAGCATCATTCACTACAGAGCAGCCTGGACAGCTTCAGCCACAGGGTTGATTAAATGAGTCCCAGTGGCCAGCAGCATCACGATCGTCCCCCCGACTGGCGTATCGATCCTAAAGGGTGTCAGTGAATTTGGTTTTCTAGGTGACAGGTGAGACCCCTCCATGCTAATGCTGTATGAAATCAGCTCTTCTGCGCCACCTGAGAAGATTAACGACAAACTGTCAGCACAGTGTAATCACACCATGAAATCGATGCCTCTCACTTCCCTCCCCCTTTCTTCTTTGTTCTGCCTGTCTCTGTCTCGCTGGACTTGCAGTAAACCCAAGTGCATAATATTAGATTATAGGATGTGTGTGTGTGTGTGTGTGTGTGTGTGTGTGGAGGGGTGGATTGTGGGTCTGTTGGTAGCCTGAAGACAAAGACTGGGACAGGTAGAATGGTGAACAGTTGTCTGCTGAGATGCATTTGCAATGTAAATCAAATAGCTTTACATAACGTGCTCAGCACTATATGTATATGCATAAGTCTTCATACGCTGTGCTACTTTAGCCTTGGGAGTTAGAGTGCGATTTGTTTTGCTTTCCATTCAGATCAGTATAAATTATCCCATGGTGCACTGCTGGAAGCTCACCATCCCTCTTAACAGCTTTCACCAGTGATAGGAGGCTTAATGTACATAAACCTGGAGTGAAGTGTATAATCTACTGTTTATTTAACGTCTTAAACCGCTGCACTGAATGTGAGATCCTGTTGCCTCTGTGCTGTGCATGCTTGTTTGTACTCAACCAGAGTCCTCTATATTTTATACAGTGGATAAACTAGTGGATAAACTGATTCTAATTGCGTTGTTTTCTATGGATAGCGATCTATCACCTTAAATAAGCACTGACACCTCACAGAAGAGTTGGATGAAGATCTGTTGTGGGTGCCATGCTGTTAGTCTCAGGCATTACATATGGCATTGTTATCTGTACCTCTATACAATTTCCCCAGTACACTGTTTAAAGGGATAGGTTCAGTTTAAACACCAATCCATGTCACTGCAACACAAAACCAGCCTGTTAATTCCAAGCTTTAATGGTTTTTCTGATGAAGACTAAGTGACTGAAACCTTGGTAGAAAACTCAGAGGATTTAAGGTTTAATTTGATATTACAAGACAAAATGAGATGCTTCCCAGTGTGAGCAGGATTGGAAAACTTTCTAATAATCGGTCCTCTGAAGTAAAAACAAATCTTTACGCCGCAATCTTTTACACAACTTGCCATCTAGCTGGGCTCATATTGTGCCATATTATCTAAAAACCCTAAATACCACATTAAAATTCATATTGTCCATTTATGCCCCGCTGTGACAATAGTGCTTGGAGCGGGGCTTGGAAAGCTCGCCTTCAATTTGGATTGAGTGCTCAAAGCCACAAAAAAAAAAAAAAAAAAATACAATTCATTTCATAAAGGCTGAGCATATCAGCGCTTAAATGAATCTCATCATGCCACCAGCTTTAGCCATCACTATTAATAATATCCACTTTTCATAAAGCTGCTGATTTCTTTTATTTACGCTCAGTCATCTCTGCTCGCTGCCAGTGGAAAGCAGGCCTGCATAATCACTGCTAATAAATTAAGCCCAATAGAACTGTCACATCTCATTTGGACTCATTTGCACATGATTTTGTTTGTTTATGTTCTGTCTGGTTTGGGGAAAAAAAAGAAGCTTTGACTGGCAAATCGCTGGAATTAATGAATTTCATTCCCGTCCCTCTCCACCCTCCTTTCCTCCCCACACTGCATGAGAAATCAAACGCTTTCTCTCTGTTTCCTCTGACAGTAACTCAACATGGTGGAATGATCCCGAGTCGAACGCAGCTGTCAGACGTCAACAGAAATCTTTCTTTGATATACTGTGTGTGTGTGTGTGTGTGTGTGTGTGTGCGTATGTGTGTGGACACCCTCCCCTGCATTATTAGTGAGGTCTGTGTAATAAAAAGCAATCAGCTGCCAAGGGAAAATGATTAGGCTGACGATGATGACAGGCACTGAGCCAAACAGTGAATGACAGCCTGATCAGCAGCTCCCAACGTATCTCACTTTATTTTCAGTATCTCACACACACCTTATCACATAATTGTGTATGTAACTGCCCTTATTTGGACAGTCAGACATATTCAGTGTGAAATTAAAGGATGAACAACGTTGGGTAGTAACCGTCATTCTTGGATTACATCAAATTAGATTGCAAAAACAAATCTAGTATGGCAGACCAAGATAGTATTAATACTGAAACTGAAATTACATTTTGATTTATGTGAGTCATTAATAGGACATTTTAGATTTTACAATAACTTAGGTAAGAGAGATAATGATAATAGTGTACCTATGTTGTGTTATGTACCACATTACCCACTTTCTTATTGTCGGCTGATTTTCGATGTTTCTAATCTATAATATAATTACATGATCAAGTTTTTACAATTAATTTACTGCCCAACATTGCCTATAGCAAGAAGACAGAGGCATGCAAATTAATTTTCAAGCCATAAACACTGATCATATCAATACATTCACTGCATAAAACTGGAAGTAGTATAAAAGTAATCAGTCACTGATAACCTTATAATTTCCATTTATTTAGCATTAGAGGTGACTGCATTTGCTGATGAGCTTATGTCTATTAGAGAAATAAACCACGTAATCAAGTTTCACTTGGTTCGTAGATTATTCTCAGTGTAATGAACCCTCCTAAGTTACAGTATCATCCTGTAACTTCATCCTCCTCTAGCATAGGTACAGTAAGTGGGACAAACATAATCGCACTCCCAAGATGCTTTTGGGAAACCCGGCGCTGTCTGGCTTGAGTCGATCAGCTGGTCAGAGGCTGGCCATCCATCAGGGCTGTCTGCTGTCTGGTCCCGACCCCACCAGGAAACAGGCCAGCAGGAAGAGCTCGCCGGGTCAGAGTCCTCATCAATCAGCAGCACATTGTCACAGTGATATCTGACCGCATCGGCCCGTATCCCGTCTCCATCCTCCACAAATCACTGCTCAGGAATCGAAAGAGGGAGAGTTTTAACAGCCCGCCTGCAAGCCTGTTAGTTCATTTATCTGTCTCCGGGTGCTGTCTGCTGATTTGTCACTCTGTAGCTCATAACCACACCAATACACGCACTTACAGTACACTCACATACAGTTGCGTTGCCTGACTGAATCCCATTTCTTACTCAACACAGGAAAAGGCTAGAGGCGTTGGCTTGTTGGCCAACAGGCATTCCCATAACATCATCATTAGTGGATTGCTATCTTCCTGGAAAATTCTGAGAATTTCCCATTACCAGCGTGGGAAATCATACCTGATACAATACATATGACAATATGGCGTTTTAAGACTTAGGCACCACATTATCCAAGGAAATTCTGCACTACAGAGCCAAAGCATAGTAACTGTGTGAGCAATGAGCACTGAGAGATGTGTCCCCTTGCTCCAACAAAAGTGTTATTGTCACAGAATTGGATGGTATACCATTTAGCATGATTTATAGACACTATAATTTATGCTGATATGAAATCTACACCCTAATCATTGTATCTGACATTTACTGTAGAACACTGAAAAAGTAATTACCGCCGTTTACTTTTAAAGGGCAGAATTGATACGCAGCAATTCCCATTCATGTGTTTTCCGGCCCGCGTCTGTTTTTTTTCCCGCAACTATCAGTGGCAAATCTCTCAAGAACTTGATCTCCAGTTTCCAAGAGAGCATGCCGGTATCACTGTTCTTGAAATACCACTTAATTCTCAAGGTTTAACAAGAGTGTAGAGCTGAAAAAGTCTGACTTGGAACAATGCTTGTGGCAGCCTGCATCTCCACACAGCTGATCAACCATTCAGGTGAGATACAAACCAAAAGTGACATACTGTTGTGCTGTTTGCCCTGAGTAAGAGGCTTCAGCTGTACAAATAAATAATGTAATGCCGTGCAAGGTGAGGCATGTTTCCTGCCTAATCAACACAACTTCCTTTGATAACTCGCTCCGTCAACAGCCTTGCCCCCCCTCCTATATTTCTCACTCAGCTGCTACATCTTCCTACGCAATACCTTCCCCAACGCAGCACAGCAGAGGCAGAGAGGAAGAGATTAAAGAGGCCGGGGGAGAGAGGAAGCAACATTTCCCCTTAAAGGAAGGAAAGCTGCGTTAATAAGCACAGGCCCGACAATGGATTCTAATTAGGATGTTGAAACCTCTGAAGCGCGTAAAGCCCTCCACACGTCCTGTCCTCGCTCACTTCTCCGCTGACTTGCTGCCTGCGGGGCTGTGTTTAAAGGTGCCGCGTGTAGCATTTTAACAGATGAATAAATTATGACTGCATTTATTTTGACACATTAGTATAATTACTGTAAACATAGGAGACCATCACTGAGAAGATTGGCAGCCTCTACCAGCCTCTACACTTAGTTTAATACTGTAGGAATCGTTATTGCTTTAGTGTTTTACAAAACAAAGTAGATTGCTTTATGGCACAAAACTGGAACTATTTTGCTTTGCAAGGCACACACAGCCTTAATCAATGGGTCTGTCTCGATCACAAAGAAGCTTCCTATTTTGGTGTTATTTCTAGGTAGGAAGTACAATTTTTTTAGGCTGTATAGGATTGGCTCATTCAGACAGGACACATGGGTAGCTACCTTTAAAGGTACCCTATTTTGAGCAATTTTGAAGAAAGCACACAGTGGTTTCTTAAGTTCAACAAGACATTTCACAATGTCTGTAATGTCAACTATAAAGTAGAAGACTGGAATTTCTCCATCATCCGTTTGAATTAAACGGATGCGAAGTCCCTGCGATATAGTGATATTGTTGATACTTGCTGTAGTTAGCTAGTTAGCTGTAAGATAGCTAATGAGACATTATGTTACGTTACATTATGCTATTTTACATTACATCATGTTACGTTACATTATGTTACAGGAGGCTTGATTACCATGGAAACAGGTGACACCATGCTGCAAGGAATTCTATACTAATCATGTCTAAAGTCATGTTACCTTTTGGACAAAATAGGATCTAATTAAGGAATGTCACTAACTACCAAGGTTACAGGAGGCCTCCTTGCAAATGAGACAGACTATTTCTGCCCTTGTATAATAGTTTTTTTTCCATAGTATTCTGCATAGTTTCAACTTCATGTTAACTTAGCTTCTCTGAGTGTGTGTTGGCTGTTGGCTGATATTGGCTCTTACCTCTCCTTTGGCTCTTCAAAACAAATGCTACACAGAAAAGCCAGTGAGGACAGGGCCAGGTGGGACAAGTGGCAACATACTCTATGAGACAGGAAGCGATGGGGTTTATGGGAAATATGGTCTTAATTTTGAGAAAGACAAAGCTGCACACAGCACCGTGAAGCAAAGCTGATCAGGCTCTCCTGCCCCTTAGGAGAGGAATGAAGAGGCCAGTTTGGATTAGTTCAGTCTAGTCAGAGCCAGTAGATTTCTACTCATTCAATCTCAATTAGCTGTCCAGAGAATTGATCTGAACTGAATGGCTGAAATTATGCAGGGTGGTTTAGATAATGCTGATTTATGTCTGCCGGGCCGGGATACACCGAACAGCTCAAGATTAATGGGCAGAGGAGACAGTGACATAGGTGGATAGTGTAGGTGTCGTAATTGTGTGAACGTGTATGAGCGTAGGTGTGTGTAGATGTGCCTCTATGCCATTCGTGTGTGTGTGTGCAGTCAGTGTAGAAAGATATATGATCTCCATATATGGAGATCTATCCCAATACACCTGATTGATGAGGCAGACATAGCAAACCTGGCATCCTTGCTAACTAAGCATGTGCTGTTTATAAAGAACTTGCCCTGTAATGACATGGACTCCAACTATCAATACTAGTAATGAGAATAAGCACTTCTAATTGGTTCTCTGCTGTAACAAACTTCTCTTTCTGCTAGGTGGCTTTAATACACTGTTAAACTGTGGATAAAAGAAATGTCATATTGGCACACACTTAGCAAAGAGAACAAAAGCAGAACATATTGATCCAATTTTAACACTGGGTAATAGAATATTCTGTGTTGTGGAATTTGTGACTGGTGGCAAAAGCCTGTTGGTATAGTGGCTATTGATCTGTCTGGCACTAAAGGTACTTCAGAATCAGAACAGAGTTTGTAAAGACGTGTCTTGGCAGGCAGATCCATCTTATCTCCCTTGCAATAAACTAGTCAGTTTGATTTAAGGCACCGACTGCCTCTGATTTCAAAAAGCTCTGCAACGGTCATATCTTTGTCTCTGTCTCTCACTCTGTCTTCCTCATCTTTATTCTCTCTTTCTCTTTTTCACCCGCTTGTATCTTTCACTGTAGGTTATTGACAATGGCAGATTCATATTGCGCAACTCTCATAGATCAGATGCTGTCTTTGTATCTTTGTACTGCACACACACTGAATCCCTTCCCTGGGTCAAATCTGTTCTCATACCTTGGAAATGAAGCAGGCAGCATTATGGGTTACAATCATTGGACGTGGGGAAGGAGGAGGGGAGGTGGGGGGTTGTATTGGCAGTAGTGGATGGGCAGGTGGTCGAGAGTGAAAGAGATTTTTAGAAAGAGAGAGAGAGAGAAAGCGAGCTCTTCTGGCAGGCCTGATCTTCCCTTGCACCCATCTGGCCGGCGCTCGCTTTCCCTTTGAACTGAACCCTGGGAAAGATCAGTGGCACTCTCTGGGAAGAGCTTTTGGGAGACTCGCTTTGCATGAGCAAATTTACAAATCCTAATGCTTCACTGTACTTAAGACTTATGAGCGGAGGGGGGGACCTGTCGCCACACAAGAAAAGAGCCAATTAAGGCATATCCCCGAGAGTGGCGGGCTGGGAAATGGCAGCGGAGCGTCTGGACCCAGGGCTGTCATGCTCTGTCGAGACTTTTAGAGCACGGTTTGGCACGCAGTGTGACGGCAACACGAGGAGTTTGGCGGAGCTCAGAGAGAGAGAGAGAGAAGGAGAGAAATGGGGAGCACTTAGGCACTGGCCATGGAGTCAATGAATCATCAGTGGGCCCAGAGGTTTTCCCACTGCTCTGTATTGCTGCCCACAGTGCCTGGGTGGCAGAGCTCCATAAATACCAAAGGCTGTTTTGGTTGGTGCACTCTGGACCAATATAGAGTAGCTACCACACTAGAGTCAAAGATAAAAGAGCGGATGCGTGTGTAGCAGTCAACATGCATCTCCTTTGGGACAAATAGAAGAATAAATCAAGAGTGTTTAAAATGGGATTGCACCAAAAGATGCAACATCTGGGTTGCAACTAAATTGGCAATAATAACAAAGTAGCACCATAACACATGGGCTTTATACATAACAATTTCAGCAATTGAAAACCATAATTTTCCAACAGCATTGCTATCATGGCCATTTCAAAAAAGCGTCAATGTCTCAAATTTTGAGAAAGCTCTTTTAATGAAGTTGGTCGAAAAACATAGCTCAGTGAGTCTGTCCTTCATTTTCCTGTGAGGAACTCCATTCACCTCAACTGTGCTGCCATAGTGAGGTCTTTAAGCAGACCTCAGAGGCAGGTTTAAACGTAAGCCCTAATTTACATTTATTTCTCAGTTTAAAATAATGGAACCACAGAAATCTGGGTTCACTGATCAATAAAACCAAGATTGAAATTGAGGATTTAAACTGTAACGTGGTTATTTTAAAACTAGATTTAAAGTTTGGATATATAACTGTAATTTAATTCAGGTTTGGCACAACCAAGCCTAAGAGTGGGCAATAATAAGGCGGTGGTTTCAGTTATTTTACTTTTACTTATAAGGCTCAGAGTAACTTGATATAACTTACTGCAGAAAGGAAGTTGAAAATGGAGTGTGTCTGTTTTAGAAAAGAGAGACTTTCACTGTTCTCAACACTGGAAAATAAGCAGGTTCTGAGCATGCTCACTTGTTTAGTTGGAAATGTCACTATAAAAGGTATTGATGGCGTCTCTTGCACTATGGTAAAGTGTAATCCAGGGGATATTTATAGGCAAACATCCCCACCCTGTGGCCAAGGCCAGGTTTCACTAAGCCTGCTTAAACATGACTGCAAAACGGGAGATAAACTATTCCACGCATGGAAAGATGAATACACCGACTTCACTGTGGGTGGCTTTACCTTTCATTGCATCCCTCCATGAAACTGCATACAGCACGCTTAGTATGCATGGGACTTGCTGTTAGGATTGTGTTGGTACAGTAGTGAACACATTTCAGACACACAGAGCGTGTGTGTAGACCGCCCTGAGTAAAACATGAGATCATTTCCTGAATCCTGCTGTGGGACCTCATTTAGGATGAGCTGCTCCTGGTGCTTGCTGTGTGAATAATACTAGTCCTATTACACTCTAAATTACTCTGTGCGTGCGGCCGCGTGTGTGTGTGAGTGTGTGTGTGAAGGGGGCTGAGGGAAGTTGAGGTCAAAGCACGCCTAACTTTAAATTGATGAGAGCCCTCAGTGGTTTCCTGCGAGCGGAGAGCCTCGCTCCCGGAGGAGACGTCTGCAGCGATGAATCAATGCCATTGACAAGACCATTTGACAAGAAATGAGACGTAGCTTAATGACGGTCTGGCAGCATTTAATGGCTATTGGAGACACACTATTAAAAGATGGTTTAAACGATGAGTCATTTTATGTGTCTGAAAAGCGCTCATCTGCCGCCTTAAGTGGAATGTGTTTAACAACGCTAATACATTCCTGTGATCTGGGGGATGAATTCAACTATTGATCCCCCCCCTCCGCCTCCCTCGCCTCTCTGCGTTTAATCACAGGCCGGGGCCACCAGAAAGCACCCAGACACTTTGAGCAGGGCTTCTCATTCATCCAGACGCTCGTTTCACCACATGCTCTGGATTAGCTAACTCATCAGTCAATAGTATTAGAGAATTTCAGCTATTTGAAATATTACATGGGTGGGCGGGGACTTTAATGGGGAGCCCAGTGTCTTTGAGGGAATAGGAGCTGGAAACGGTTCGATAAGCAGGTTGGGGAGAAAAATCCCTGCCGTCTTTGTCTCTTCAGCTTCTGCTTCTTTTCCCTCTCCGCTCACAGGAATATTTGTAAGGCGCTGAGACCCTGGAATGGAACCAATGTATCTCAACAGCATGTGTGTGTGTGTGTGTACGTTCGCCACTTTTTAAGATAAGGCAGAATGCTGAATTTGGCATGTATACAAAAAAAAAAAGAAGCAGAATGCCTTCCTCAAGAAAAACAAGGCGTCTTCATGGAGCATTTAAAGCATCAGTGTGATTTTCACTGAAATGATTTGTAAACCCATTGCCAGTTCAATGAGAGGTAATGAATTTTCCTATAAACGGCAACAGCCATCTTGGGATTGCTTTAATTATATCACGTTCTCTTTGTGATCCATAAGGTGTGTGAACTAAATCTCTCTGCTGTCATCTCATCATAATTCCACGTGAAGCATGTAAAATGTACCAAAACTAAAGGCGCTGATATGCTACAGTGATTGCTTCGGCAGAACAAAAATATCTGCCATGATGAGACTTGAAATACGTTCATTTCACACCACTCTGCACAGCATCTAAACAACATATGGCTGTTATGGCTGGGAAACCTCATAATAGCAGCCATTTTACTTGAAATTGAGATTTACATAGTCCTGAATGCAACAGGCGGAGCAAGTTTTATGTCTTTAAGGGAATCAACGAAACTTGTTCAGAATGCTCTCTGAATTTGTACCCTGCTGAAAGCTCCATTTTAGCAAGTCATTTAAGCTCATATCGAGTGTTAAAATCTTGTTCAACAAGTGAAAAAAATCTGCCAGTGGGACGAGATTATCCCTTGTCTCCATTTGACTATTTGACTCAAGCATGTTCTTGATACTAGTGGGCTGATCTGCCTTATTCAGCCTTGCTTTAACATATTTATACTTGTTCCCCGCAACAAAACTGCTTTGGAAACAAGTGAGATGTTGTCATCCCACTGACTTCTTTTAAGAAAAACAAGGTTTTTATAACACGGAATATGAGGCAAAATGACTTGTTAAGAAGGAGATTTTCAGCGGTGTAAAAATACACGGTCATCAATCCGAAGGCTGCGCTTTTCTCCCGGAAAAGTTGACATTTCGAAGATACAAGGTTGTCATCCAGCAGCAGCGGTGATACACTGCCGCACTTTCTCTTGTGTGTAATTGCTAAGATAGGGAGAGGGGAAAAAAAAACTTGCACAATCTAACACATTCACAATCCGTTTCAGTGTTGAACACCCCACCACCGGACCATTCGTCAACAGGACAAAGTGCTCTTTGATTAAAACTGCTGTGAGCAATGCTTTACAGCTGACAAATGGCTCCCCACTTATCCCTGTGCACCAGCACTATGATAAAGCTCCGTTCCCACACCACGCCTAATAGGAGCCACTGTCACCTTATAGGGACCCAATTTAACACATAATGTGTGGTGTAAATTGAATGATGATGGCTTTCTAATGGGGGGGATGTTCACCCCAGTCCCGGTTACACTCGCTGTGGCGTGATCTGTGTCTGTTCACTGTTTCGCTGAGGGATTCTCAAGGGAACAACTCTAGAAAGAGACCTGCGAGAGACGGAGTTTTGTCGCGTTTACGGAATTGTTTTTGCTTTTTTTCAACAGCAACCGCGAACCCTTGGGCAACTGAAGAGCTGGGAACGTGTGCACCAACACACACACACACACACACACACACACACACACACATCTGGTGTCAACATTCTTACTTTCTTCTTCGTTGTCTTCCATGTGTCAGTTACCGAAAGACAAAAATAAAACAGGAAACACACACACACACACACAGGAAACATGCTTGTGTTTTCTGGTAGTTGTAAAACCGACCTGCTTCTCCTAACTGTTTGACATTTGCAGAGTTGACAGCAGAATTGGAGGAGGCTGGTGGAGAGCTGACAGTTGGAGGCTGATTGCTGATGAGCGGCTGACCCCCTCCACCCTACCTCCCCTTTTCACAACGCACACACACACACACACACACCTCCAGCTGTCACTCTGTCACCGCTCACCATTAAAGCTCCCACTCAGAAACACAGTCGTATTTAGTGCATCGTGCCCACACACACACAACCTCTAACACAATACAGCCAGGCTGTTTGATTCAGTTCCCCATTTCCCTTAAGGACACACACACACACGGCCCACAAACACATCATCCCCCTCCAGTATTTTGGGATCCTTTATTTTAAAAGTGGGGAAAACAGTGAAAAGGATAGGAGGTGGCTGTAGTGAGTCATGCCTGTGCACTGACACAGCAAAGCGAAGGCAGTCCTACATCCACGTGCTGAAACGCCCCCACTGAACTGTGTTTCATGTCATTTGGGGAGGTGGAGGAATGCAAATAAGGTGCCTACTTGTTAAAGAACCACACCAGTCCGAATTTGACTTCTTAATAGTTGTTGCTGTATCTGTCCATCACAAATGCTGGTTGCGTAATTCACTCCCACAATATGAAAAACTGCACCATGAATTAGAGAGTAGTGCATACGCTCACTAACATTACTGTTATGTTTTAAGCAGTCATAATCACTTAAAATTCATATTAATATCAAATGTGTTATGCATTCAAAGCTGGAACAGGGCTTTGGGTGAACTTGTTCTTAAGTCCTGGGTGCTCTGGTGAGATGTGCGTAGCCTAGCTGCAGCTAGCTGCTTTGTTTAGCCGAACACCAGGCTGAATAGCATGTGCTTGAGCATGTTTTCTTTCTGTGGCACAGCCGTTGACCTCCACGATACCTGGATTTTGCCTCGTGAGCTGTCAGTCACAAACAATCACTGAAAAGCTGAAGAGAGCCATTGAGCAGAATCTGACTGCGCCTTGAAAAATAGTTGCTTTCAACAGCGTAGATTCGAATGGATTTTCATAAATTTTCAGTTAAAGTTCATGGCAGCCAAACATTCATAAAACTGAATTAGCAAGCACAGTAACTTTAGACTTTAATGGACTACTACTTTTTGACATGAATGGGAATGGATTGGGGTAAAGTTAGCTTTGACTTAAGCTAGCAAAGCACATTCTGTCCACACTTATACACAACCAATAATTGTGATGGATAGATATGAAGTCAAAATAGGACCAGTATGATCCTTTAAAATACCCAAATATGGAGCGTGATAATGATACTAGTAGATTGACTCATTGGAGGTTTCTGCAGGCCGGTGACGACATGGATTAACTAAACAAGATATACATACACCAATGTTATTTCTAATGTGCTTGTGTAGTCCAGTAAACTGTAGAGTTAGCTATTCCAGATCAATCCATGAGGTCAGCTGACACACCACCAAACTGCACTTCTTTATTCTTAAGGTCTTTATTCCTGATTCCCTCAGTGCTTGCTGTCAGGTTTGTTCTCCAGTCACGTTCCCCTCAATAAGACCTTCAAGTGACAGATGCTGCCACATGTACAAATCAATGTCATGTCTATACGTTTGCATCTCTCACACCATCAGCACCTCAATAACAAACATATTTAAAAAAAAAAAAAAAAAAAAAAAAAAAAGAAGGCCACCTGAAAATGCCAAATAAAAGCAGGGATGAACCAGCATGTCGCCTCCTGCACATACAGATATATACGCTCTCATTCAAAAGCAAAAGCACAAATTTGTTTTCTCTCTGTTTAAAGCGTGCAACTCTCGAATTCGCTAAAGGACAAGACCTATTTGTGAGACGGGCAGTGCCAGTGACAAGACTTTAAAAAAAAAAAAAAAAAAAAAAAGAAA
>OMLF01002323.1:1718-12559 GCA_900302615.1 Holocentrus rufus | reverse complement strand
GTAAATCTGTGTTTTGGTGCCATGGATATATGATGATTTGACCACTATTTATGTACCATATTGCTATAACATCTCTGATATGCTTCTACTTAAAGAAAATCCATTGATTCACTGTTGACCTGTTGACCTGTTGATGATCTGGTGATGGTGATCTGCTGCTGCTGGCAGCAAATGTTTTGAATGAGAAATAAGAGCGGGAGTGTTTCTCGGTGTTTCCCCCGCTCTGTCTGTACCATGTGGTGCTTATCACGCTGATCATGAAACAGGCTACATTTAATTTGATAAAACTGAAAAATTGGATCTTACTGTGGTTGGCCACCATCGAAGGGAAACACTGACTGAGCTGTGAAGCCTGCTCCCTTCTAAAAGTGAAACTTTTACTGCCCTAACCAGAAGTCAAACCTTCTCATATCATATGACCTGAATGAGTGTCAGGTCGACTTGCCGGGAATTAGCCTGGCTAGCACTATTAGGGCTAACAAGTCACAAATCCTGAGTCAGTGTAAATGTATTTACTACAAGAAATCATTTAATATCATAATATCATCAAGCTGGCAAAGAGTGTACATACTTATATAGTGGTGTATAACTCTAAATATTACTTTTTAAGAAGTACTTATCTAAACATCATTACAGTGTGTTCCATCTGTGCAAGTCACGGACTGGCTATAACAAATATGTTTGGACATTGGGACACTCATAAGTGTACATGGTATCAGAGCATCCTTGGTCATAAATCCATGATAGACTTGGTAGTTCTTTCTGAGACCCTGTGTGGAAGTTGTGCAGGAATGAGAGGCCAAGGCTGCACTGCTGGCCCTGTTCTCACTAAGTGTCCTGAAAATGGATGGATGGATGCGTGGATCATCCATCGTGTGGTTTTGTCGCACGGTCATGAAATGTTTTCTGCACATGCATTATTAAAGTCTGCTGTGTAATGTTCATGCTTGACTGAAAACACCATTTTCCCCCAAATATTCAGACCTTGATGGAGATTATGGGTCCATGGAGGCCAGAGTTACGCTGGACTCCTTCCTCCAGGGGTCTGCAGGACAGGTCACAGTGTTGTTGGGCAAAGCTGGGTCAGGGAAAACTCTGCTGATGTCCTGTCTGGGACAGCACTGGGCGAAGGGTCTGGTACGTTCATATTTATTATATCTTAAATCTCTTATATCATCTTATAGTTAGTAAGTCATCAGCAGAATGTGGTTGAATTACAATGTTCATGAAATATTAGATTTACAGAATGCCTTCATATTTGCTCTCTTTTCCCTGCTCTCTTCCTACTGCCTCTCGCTGTCTCCCCCTCCTCTCACCCAGGGCCCAATCCCCTCATCCTACTTCTTTATCCTGCTCGAGTTTCGGCAGCTCAACCTGCTGTCCCGCCCTCTCTCTCTGTCTGAGCTGCTGTTCCAGTACTACCTGCCTCTGCACGAGGAAGATGAGAAGGTATGCAGCTGGAGGAAGGACAGATGCAGTGTTGTAAAAAGACTATTTGAAAAAAGACTTTCTGATATGTTTATGGAGTTATTATCGACAGAACACATAAAACACAGCAATTTAAAGTCACCCTGAAATTAAAAATTACTTTTTTTTTTTATCTTGCGTTACAAATTTCCATGATGTGTAGGCCTGTTGCCACAGGGTCTATCATTCTTACACTGTTTTCCTCTTGAGCAGAGAGAAGTTTTGGATTACCTTCTGTCCAACCCCGAGCAGAGCTGCTGGGTGCTGGACGGCTACGATGAATTCCACAGTAAAATCACAACAGAAACGCAGAGGAACAGAGAACTGCTGGACCCACAAATCCTGCTGCCCATTGCAGAGCTCATCTCTGCATTGTTAAGTCGACGGATTCTCCCAGGATGCACTTTGATAGTCACATGCCGCCTACGTGATTTCATGGATTTGGAAGGCATGGTGGATAATGTGGGGGAGCTGATGGGGTGGGAACGCCAAGACATCAAGGAGTACATTGAGAGCTACTTTGCTGCAAAAGGTGAAAACCTGCATATGTTCATATTAACGTTCAATCAAATTCAGTCATAAATTGCCTATGCCCATCGTCCATACATCATACTATTGTCAGCTTAGTTATGTTCTGAGCATGTGTGGGAAAATGACCAGACAAAAAATTTCTTCAAGATACATTTTTTCAGTCATTACATTCCTTTACATGCTTTTAGTGATAAGTAAACAGTAATACTATATGTCAGCTTCAATGTTGATCATCTCCTAGGCCGTATTGCAATCGTAGTGTGTGGCACAACAAATGCAAGATGGTTATTTTTTACAGATCAAACTCTAGAGTCCAGAAATAGGGAGATTTTTGAAAGGTAGAGACGGGGCAGAGGTGTCTGAATGGTGCATTTTTTAAAATTTCCTGTAGAAACTTATTGTATTTGAAAAGTGCGAATTCATTTTATTCTGTAGGCCCTTTTAAAAGTGGGAAAATGAAGGAATTCATCTCACACATGCCTACAAATGATTAAAATGTACAAATTATCACAGGAGGCCTATGCATGTGCCAAATGGGAGCAGAAGCTAAACAAATTCAGTTGTTTTCTACTAATAAAAACCTTTGTGGATCTCACACCCCTATCTGTAGCTTACCAAGACCTTTAACAGGACTTAAAACTTAGAAGAATAATATATTGAATCATCCAAATCACTGTCAAGACTAGGTAGACTGCATTTTTGGTGTCGCGTATTTTATTGGCTGAGCAATGGCAATAGTATAAGTAAGGGATGTTTACTGTTACTGTTTAAAACAAATATAGCAAATGGGCAGATTGTGAAATTTGGTGGAAGAGCAGCAGGAAAGCAGCATGAAAATCTGCTCTTCTGCCAAAATCAGGAGGGCTGGCAGGAATGTTTTTTGTAAATGTAAATTGTGTTGTACATGAATTTGTATTTAAAAGCCACTGGCTGTACTGTTGTCAAATCCTGTCTAAGACCCTGAAGCAAAGATTTATTAAGACACCACAGGCTAGTAAGTGAGTTCTATTTAAATCGGGCAAATGTTGCTAACTTTGCATGCATACTTGACTGAGCCAGTTTCAAAATAAGAGAGAAAATTTGAAAACGACTGATTTATGGTAAACTCACACAATTCCACTTTCTCATGTACCTTGTGAAATGTCATTGAACTGACTTCAATTTCAACTTTAAGGCCACACAGCAAGCAAAGCTGTCGGGGAGCGGGCAGTGGACCTCCTCTTCTCCAGTCAACACCTCCTCACCATGTCCTCCCTCCCCGCCCTCTGCCACATCTGCTGCGTCTGCCTGGAGTACTTACTGCAAGGAGACCGAGGAGAACAGCGCGGAGAGGGAGACGAGGAGCGAGGAGGCGAGAGAAGAAACGAAGTGAGAGGAACGGGAGAGAGAGGAGGAGAGGGCGGTGCAGGAGGGAGTCGAGAAAGACGGGGAGGAAAACATGAAGATGCAACGACGGGCCGGGCAAATGGATTAGAGGCAGGGCGGCTGCTCCACCGTGCTGCTTCCTCGTCACCGCAGATACCCCGCACCCTAACACAGGTCTACCTCACTGTTCTCGGGGCGTTTCTGAGCCAAGGCCCCGCGACTGGACATGATAGAGGAGAAGGAGCTGCAGATGATCCGCCCAAGGCCACCGCACCTTCACAGAGGTAGAAACACACTGGCACCACTCAGCACCATCCACATAGTGTACAGCACTCTTTGCATTGAGTAAACTCAGCAGGTGAAATCAGGGGAAAGCTTGATTCTGTATTGATTTGGTCTGTTAAATCCATTGATCACGATAAAGGGGAGGCTAATCCAAGTAATGCCGAAGAAAGAAAAACAATTGAGAAGTGGACTGTGGAAAAGGGGGTTAAGAATATAGGTTATGACCACAAATCAAATGATTTCCATATTTAGGCCCTAAATCAACAATTATCTTTTTTTTTTTTGGTTAGAAATCAAAACTAGGAGAATGTCATT
This sequence comes from Holocentrus rufus, assembly GCA_900302615.1. Taxonomy (NCBI): domain Eukaryota; kingdom Metazoa; phylum Chordata; class Actinopteri; order Holocentriformes; family Holocentridae; genus Holocentrus; species Holocentrus rufus. Next base: position 8,596 of record OMLF01002323.1, on the reverse strand, counting down.
TGACGTTTTGTGGTGTTTTGGTTTAGTTTGACTCTATGTAATCCATTGGATTTGAAAGCCGTGGGTCTCTCCCACTCCCTCTTCATTGCTGCTCTCTCCTCGCAGTGCACTGCCTTTTTCAAATTTATCGTGGCATAATGTAAAGGAAATGAAAGTTGGGCTACGTCACTCTTTAGAGTAAAGAACCCTGCTGATGTTGTGGCTCTACTGCTCTTAATACTCATAATCAGCATTTTCAATTACATGCATCAGTTAATTTTCAGCCTCAGTGTAATTTTAAGTTTCAGTAATGCAAGATATAAATGTAACAAATATTGCAATTAATTAAATGGTGATCAAGTTCAAGTTCAAGTTCATATTTATTTAGAGCCCAAAATCACTGTACACAGTCTCAAAGGGCTTTACAGGCCCACAGTTTACAAGAAACAGAATAGGACGACACCCCCTGACTTAACCCTCATATCGGGCAAGAAAAAACTCCCCAAAAAACTCAATGTAAGGGAAAAAGGGAAGAAATCTTGGGAAGGACCACTGAGAGAGGGGGCCCCTTCCTGGCCAGCCAGGAGTGCAACAGGTGCCGACCAAGTGAGCGATTATACAATAAATCAAAAAAACAATAAAGAAAACAACAACAAGGAAGGAGCAGCAGCAAGCCTCGACGGATGGAGACAGGGACGATGAACAGTCTCGAAGCCGCAGCAGCAACAAGGATGAGGGGGTGGAGGTGGGATGGAGGTGGAGGAGATGGGTGATGATGGTGGGGGGGGTCAGTATACCTGGGAAGTAGACAGACTCACTCACTCTCAGGCATATAAACATGCATACAAAGGATGGGGAGGAAAAAGCAAACATTAGGGAAGTAGCCAAAAAAGGAAAGGCTAAGAGAGGCATGTTGACTATGACTAATGGCTGGGAAAGTGCAGGAGACGCAGGACCATGCAGAGGGAGCAGGACTGGGGACGGCAGGGCAGGAAGCAGGGTCAGGCCACCAACCTAAAAGCTGGAGACACACGCACTCACACAGACAGAGGAGAACAGGTTAGTAACATGAAACAGAGACAGAGGGTGGCTACCAACCAGAGAGAGAAGGAAGAACAGAGAAAGACATCTAAACCGGCAGACCCTAATCTAAGCTAAGATAGGACAGTCTGTGATGTGACTGAGCCTCCCTCCAATGGTTATTAGATGCCAATTTTATCCATAGCATAAAGAAAACAGATCCGTCTTGAGTTTTGATTTAAAAGTAGCAAGGGAGTTCGCCTCCCTGATGTCTGCAGGTAAACCATTCCAAAGGAAGGGAGATCGATAGGAAAAGGCACGGTGGCTGGCCAACTTTTTTGTAACTCTTGCAAAGAGTTAAATGCAAAGTGAATTTATACTTTCCATCTCTACCTGCGTCCAGCACTTTACTGACGACTCTGAGACGATATCGGTCTGAGGTGTGTGAACTGAGTCGGCTGGCCTGGGGAGGCTTAGAGGAAAGCAAGATCCTCTTCATGGAAGAAGATATTTCTCAGGATGTTCTCGAGTTCTCCACGAGGACAGGACTCCTCTCACAGGTAAAACCTGGTTGCGTGGACCGGAGCCATGAAGCATGTTACCTTCATGATACCTTCACAGCAGCAGCCTTGTGTCTTCTGCATGCCTTCCAGGCCTTTTGTGCTTTGGAGTTGTATTAAAAAAGGCCTTGATATCAAATCAGTTCTCATTATTGGCTGATAGTCACAGTTCTATACTTGGAATCTGTAAAGTTGGTATCAGTACATCCCTGGATACCTCTATAGTACATTGCTGTTGAGTAAATTAAGTTGTTGGCTGGTCTTGTTTGTAGTCACATATGTTGAATACCTCTCTTTGTCTGTCAGGTGGAGGTGAGACGTGAGGACGGGGTGCTTGTCCAAGCCTACCGCTTCATTCATCTGACGATGCAGGAGTTTCTGGCTGCACTCAGAGTCATAACCAGTGATGATGTCACTGAGGCTCAGCTCAAGAAGAGGTCAGGAATACAAATCAAAGTTTACAGTAGGACACACATTTCAATTATGAGCCACGAGGTTGTTTGTGTTTTTGCAATGTACTGTACAATTCATCTGAACCAAAGTAAACCTGAAAAAATGTTGCCTAAATCTGAGCCAGGCCCTAGAACTAGTTTAAGGTCCCCAAATTCCACAGTGTTGTTCAAAGGTATTTTCAAAGATTTTTGGAGGGATTTCTGCTTTTTTTGACAGTGACAGTAGACAGAGACAGGAAAGACAGGGCAGAGAAGGGGGTACAGGCACTACCAGGCGAGCCACCTGAGTGCCCTCTTTCAACTGTATTTTTGAAAATGAGGTTCCTGTCAGATTTTACCATAAAGCTAATCCATGAATTAGTCTGTCGCACTCTGCAAACATTCAGCACTGAAACTGAGGATGGTTGTGCAACTTCAGTTTAATTTAACAGAACGACTGACCTTGTTCCCTCTTCTCCTGCCCTGCTGCTTCCTCAGATTCAACCTGAAGACCCGTTGGACCACCAAGTCAGACCCAAAGACGGTCTTTACCGACTCTCTCCAACTGTACGTGTGCGGTCTGGCTTCATCGCAGTGCACTCGAGCCCTGGCTGTGTTGGCCAGAGGTTCTGTTGGTCCAGGGGCACAGAAATGGGTCCAAAACCGACAAGCCCTGGTGGTGAAACTGCTGAAAAACCTGTCCAGCAGCACCACTCTGACTGGACTAAAGGTAGGTCGGACGGAAATTGGATTGAATTATTTGATTGGGCTGGTTGTGACTTTTTGCATTTATCTGTGTATGTTTTCCTGTCTCCGTTTAATTCTCTCCTTGTCCATCCAAACATCCACTCAGGTACTGCAGCTTTGCCACTGTGTCATGGAGACCCAGGACTGCCAACTGGCTAAGGAGGTTGTGGATACGAGACCCATCCTGGAGCTACGTAACATCCGCCTGTTGCCTAGCGATATTGACGTACTTGCATTTGTGGTTGGCTCAGTTGGTGACATTGGCGTTGGTTTGGACTTTGGAGCATGTTCCATGGACCCGGAGTGTTTGGATGTCCTGCCAACCTGTCAGTACATTCACTCCCTCAGGTAAATACAAAGAAACGCACACAGAAACACAACGAGACACACCGACATTTGTTCTGTAACATATATCCATGAGGGGCACCACTTAACAGATCATAAAATGTGAGTAAATGTATCTCTCTGTGGTTGTTTTCAGCTTTCGCAGTCGCAAGTACAATGACAAGTTTGCTGAGAAGTTGTCATCCATTCTGCCCAAAGTGACAACTCTGAGAAAACTAGAGTGAGTTCCTAATTTTTGTCCTCGCCTTTTATTGCTCTGTACTACAAAAAAAGAAGTCAGGTAGTCTCATATTCGGTGTTTAAAATCTTTAAAGTCTTTGAAATCAAACCAACAAAATCCCTAGGTATACATTGAATAATTATATGAAATTAAAGAAAAGAAAATCTTAACTCTGTAACCGGCAAATGTTTGGTATTTCCCCTTGATAAGTGACTAAAACTTAATTAAGTGATTCTAAAAATTGTTTAAGTTTCTGTCGATCGACTGACCAAAGTGCTGAAATGTTTAGTTGATTAATCGACGAGTCATTTCTTGATTAGTGAAAAACAACAAATACAAACTTGCATGCTGACTTGCAAGGCGACTTAGACACCACTGCAGTGCATCACTAATGGACTGACTGCATTTATCTTCCCAAGGTTCACTGGTGCCAGTCTGACTGAAGTGGGAGCAGCTGAACTCGCCTCAGCTCTACAGAAATGTCCAAACATCACTGAAATCAAGTATACTGTCCTTCTGTTGTTATAACGTTTATTCACTGAAGAAATAATAGTGATACGAACTGGTAGTACCTTTGAATAATGCCACAATGCCATTTCACCATTGTACCATATACACTGTTTACAAAACCTAATGATTGGACGATTGGCTTAGGAAAATGTTGGATGCAGGTCAAATCTCTAAGAGTGTGCAAATGTGTTTTGGGTATTAACTGATATTTTGGTTAAATTTCCATTTCAATAGTTGTGATTGTCAAGGTTGATTTTTTTTATAATCTAGCTAATCGTGTTGCTGTGTGTTTCTGTGACAGTCTGTGTGACAACAAACTGACAGACAAAGGGATCCGACACATAGCTGAGATCTTTAATAAACTCCCAGGCCTGGTCTCTGTAATGTGAGTACACACTTCAGACTGGACTGTACTGGGTTACATTTCATCTGATGATCACATATTCAACATTGACAGTTTCTGTGCAGATGCCTTTATGTGTGTGTGTGTGTGTGTGTTCCTGCAGGTTGGGGCGAAACAACAGCTCTCTGGAGGGAGTTAACCATCTCATAGAGAAAATGGCTTCATGTGTGAACATCCAACATGTCCATGCTGAGTATGAACACACACACACACACACACACACACACACACACAGGGCTGGGTAATATCAGTAGGATTTTACTGTTACTGTTACCATTTTTGATTCTTCTAATCGATTTGACTCTTCATCTGTCAGTTTCTCTTGTATAGATTTTCAGGGATGAAAGAGTAGTTAGAGAGCAGTTGAGAAGTTAACTTTGTTTTAGTACTTTAGACAGGAGCTGCTTTTGTCTTATGAAATATTTCAAAACAGCTAAGGCACATTTGATTACTTGAGCGAACACAATGTATAAAGAGGTAAAAAAAAAATCACTGAACTCTTATTTTTTTTATTAACCCCTTTATTGATTCGTTATTCGGTATTCAGTATGGTATGGTATTCAATATAATTCAGTATTGATTCAAATATTTCTGACAGCACTGAAGGCATTTTCTGCATTGGAGCTGGTTCTTGATGCCCATCTTTAATCAGCTATGACATGTTTTATTTTTTTTTATTTTTGTTTATTTATTTTTTTCCCACTTTTTTTTATATGGCATGTTTTATAACCATATGGATATTTTTTTTGCAGTGAACTGAAGGAAATTAATGTAACCTTCTCTCAGAGCTCAGATACAAACAGGTGAGGGTTATGATTAAATAAAAACAATATTTAGAAACAAATAATCATCCACGTAATACGACAGTCATGAAAAAGACAAAGTAACATTTATCAAACACTGTACATACTGTACTAACTCTTATCTGTTCACCCTCCGTTCCTTCCTGTAGCCATAAAAATAACAGCGGACCAACTGTCAGGTAAGACAATAGACAATAGTGTTGTCCAGTCTTGATCACTGAGCAGGTCTTAAGTAAGCTAAGCCGGCCTCTTTGATGAACTTTGTGCTAATTGTGCAGTAAAACAGTTGCTATGTATGAATCAGCCTGGACATTGTAAAATACTCAAATTAATCCTGATCAGTCTGAATTTGATCGGATAGTGTGTGTGTGTGTGTGTGTGTGTGTATGATTCTCTGTGGCGTTTGGAGTCTGGATCTCTCTACCTCCATGTTTGTTGCCTTTTGTTGTTGCTGTTATTATTTCTTCACTGTGATGAGTTTTAGCCCCTTTTGTACATCGTTCACCAGCTTGTTGAACCAGTCATGGAACGAAACTAAGATGCAAAGTCTGAGCCGGTCGCTGGCCTGCTGCCCTGCCCTGTCAGAACTTGAGTAAGTAGAACAGACACAACAGAAAACAACAAAGCAGAACTGAACACATTAAGAAAATGAGCCAGTCATTAACCTGCTGTGCTGTCTTCAGATGAAAGTCAAATTAACGTGAAAATAAAGACGCAAGCAGCTCGTGTCAGCAGTTGGTCCAAGTTCAACCTTTGTCAATGGATTTGGCAGCAGTTTTCCTGAGCCGTCCCTTCCTCATATATCACTCAGGCAAAGTGAAACCGAAAGCGTCATCATCTGTCAGCTGCATGATTTGCTACAGTTGCTGTGTATTTCCTGATGATGATGAATCAGTTCAGTGTTATTGCTGCCAGACTGAGCAGAAAAGCAGAGTTACTTTGGTGGTTTATGTGACAAGTGACCGTATGATATTACTGCACTCCATTCTCACTGGCAATCATGGAAAATAAGTGTGTGTGTTTGTGTGTGTGTGTGTGTGTTCCCCAGTCTGTCAGGAGGCAAGTGGGATGTGGGGACGTTGAGGTCGCTGGTTGAGTTTTTGCCCAGGCTCAACATCACCAAAAAGATCATGTAAGACTGGATTCAAATAATCGTATTATTGCATATTGCTTACCAAACTCATTCATATGTCATCACAAACTACCCATCATGCAAGTGTAAGTCTGACAAAATGAATTGTACATACTCTATCCTGCATTCTACTGAATTTCACTGCGTATATGTGCTTTTGCCATATTTTGATCATATTTTGATGATTTTAGAAGAAGTGAAAATCTCTTATTTGTTTCTCAGTGTGAATAACAGCTGTTTGTCAGTGGAGGGTCTGCTGGTTCTGACTGCTCTGCTTTCCACCTGTCCTTCTGTGGTGGAGCTAAATGTCAGGTACAAACCCTCGCCCTACAAATAGACACTTGTATGCAAACATACACACACACAGTCTGTTTGCACAGACCATGTGGATTTACATTTGAGGAATACTTAAATGTCTTAGAGGTTTTATCATTTTTTTGAATACTATATTTAAAATAATGTGTCTCTTAAGTCCATTTGGGTTTGGAGGGTTATTGTGATGGCATGACACAAATACAAAAATATCATTAATTCACACATATTACACATTAACACCTATGTGTAATATGTGTAATAATACACGTAATAATAATAATAACACACTTTAGCAGTGGCCTTGTGTGAAACAGTAACAGAATATACAGACCCAGTGGCCCAGAAGACAAACGGAACATGACGGTTTCCCCAAAAACCCAAAGATAAAAGGGAAAGAAAAGGGAAGAAAGAAA
>OMLF01002316.1:4854-15967 GCA_900302615.1 Holocentrus rufus | reverse complement strand
AGGAAAAAGTCGCTTGTTTTGGGCTTGTTTTTAAAGGCCTGGCTGCTTATTTGTCTCGTGAGATCTGGCAACATTGGAATTAACCTGCCGGTTACAGTTGAATGGATGGATGGTTTCTGAGTAGTAGTTAGTCTCCTAACATTTTGTCCTCACTAGGATTAGTCTGATGTAGGGCTTAAAAATAAAATGTTTGTATCAATCAGAACCAGTATTTTATCCTGTCTGTTCTAGCTTTCCTCCCCCAATCTAATGTTCCTGGACTTTTGAGATGTAAGTTTGCAATATTAACAATTTGGCTTGCTGGTGGCAGTAGAGGAAAGGTCACAGGGTCACCATAATTGGCAGGTTTCATCCATTTTTTACTGGTTATATAGAATGAAAAGTAATATTTCTGTTCTGCTCAACAACAGTTACTGTCTCTCTAACTCTCTCTCTCTCTCTCTCTCTCTCTCTCTCTCACACACACACACACACACACACATACACACACACACACATATACACATATGCACACATACACACAGACACACTCACACATAACGCAAAGCAGGGACCTTGAATCTATTTGCCAACCTATCAGTACTATCAAGGTGCAGTCTCTCGTCCTTCAGGTACAGTTGTCCATGGACTACAGTCAAGGCCATCACACACACACACACACACACACAGCATGCATGGAATGCAATTTCATAGAGAAATAGCAGGCTACCCCCAACAGGTTACACATCAGATATTATTACTTCGCATGGATTAGGGGGAGGGCAAACAAACTTTTATCTATCACTCCTCCAGAGATGGCATCATCAACTGTCAACCCCCGCCCAAGGGCCCAGCCTGAGGGACTAAAGTATAAAAACCTGAGACACAGTGTGAAACACTCCACCTGAAACACATGCTTACTCACACCGCGTGGCTTACACAATCAGTTGGTTAGCCGCGCGCTTGATAATTTGCAGCGGCAGCCAGTATTTCTTTTCATTCATTGCAGGCTTGAATGAGCATTGTCTGGTCTAGAAAATTACAGCTTTACCCCTGGATTCCACACTCAGCATCTGAGCCAGCATCTTTTTCACTGTGTCCAGGACCTCTGCTGATTAGCTCAATTGTTGCTCAGTTAGTGCACAAGTCAGTCAGTTACCAAGCTGATCTGTGTGGAGCGGTGATAGTCAACTCCCTGCTGTGTTGGATCCTCTGATAATCATCATCATGATCATAAGCATTGCTCTGATCTGGGCAGTAGTGGTGGGATTCTGCTGTCTTCTGTGGCTCGCTCTGGGAATACGACACCGGTAAGACTCATTTACTTCATTGGGCTTCCATAATAGCATAATAACAACAATAAAATCTAAAATCTAAGTCTGAGTTTAGGCTCGCTGATGGAGAAATCCCAGTCACTCCTAGTTTTTAGCATTGATGCTGCACTAGTCAAAGAGCTGCCTTAGGATGTCAGGCTGCATTCAGGTTCATATGCTCAGTGATATAAGTGGGTGCTAGCTCAAACTGTGCTTTGTCCAAAAGTGATTAATAAAATCTTCAAATCATTTCTGAATTTCACAGGAAGCCAGTCAAGGGAAGCAAAAATGGGAGGAATGTGTTATCTTGTTTTGGTCCTCATGAGGAGTCTAGCTGCAGGGTTTTGGACTAGCTGTAATCAGCTAGTCCAAAATCAATAAACCCTGACAGGGAACTACAACAGTTAAGACTCGACAATACACAAGTATGAATGACAATTTCCAGATTTTTGGAGGGTAAAAAGGAACTATTTTATGGGGAAAAATTGATTATTTGTGGGTGTAAGTTGGGTTTATTTGCAAGTGCAGGACATGAAAATGATTGAAAACCACTGTACTACAGTGATTGCTAGTGGATCACATGCATGGGCAGCTATGACAAATGCTATACATAATAGCCATAATAATAATAATGACAATAACAATAAGTAACTATGATAACAATAATTCAATACAAGTATGCATGTAAATTCCAATGAAACCAGAGGTTTGACATGGTGGTTGCTATGGTTCTGGAACAACATTGGTAACTGGCATGTGTTGTTTGGGTGGTGTTATGATTGTTGGGAGGGTGTATAATGCCTGAACGGGGCTCCCTGGTAATGTCTGAATGAGTTTTTGTTTGGTTGTCAGTATGGGGTAACGGCTGGAGTTTTGAAAGGAGTATTTGCAGTTTGAATTGACTGTTGGAAGTTACTTTTAAAGTTAAGGTTTTCATAATCCATTGAGTAAGTAACTTTATTCAGGAAGATAATTGTTTGCTTTTCTGCATTGATAGTTGTGGTTTTCAGCAGCACTCTTTACTTCTTTCATTTTCTTCTTTATTATATGGTAATATTTATTCATGCAGTAGAGCATCTGGGCTAACAGATTTACTGGGTCTTTAAAATCAGTTTAAAACCAGCAAGCAGTAGCCCTGTACTACTGTAGTTGTTTTCTATTGCTGGACTAGGAAACAGTCAGTCTTCCATTAGTGCTGATGTTTGATAGCGTACTAATTATTCCCCCCCTCTTCTTCTCTTACTCTTTTTCCACAGGCAACCTGGCGAGCCTGCAGTTGAAAATGGTTTCATGCCCTACCTGGGTTGTGCGCTGCAGTTCGGTGCCAACCCTCTGCAGTTCCTCCGCAGCCGCCAGAAGAAGTACGGCCACATCTTCACCTGCAAAATTGCCGGCAAGTACATCCACTTCCTGTGCGACCCCTTCTCCTACCATGCCGTTATCAGACAGGGCAGACACTTGGACTGGAGGAAGTTCCACTTTGCTACATCTGTCAAAGTGAGTATATTTTGAAAAAGGTCTGCTAGTCCACAGTATTGGCAGAGAAAACAGGATTTCTGTGAAAGCAATTCAGCGAGGAAACATGTTTGGAGATCTTATCAGTGATGCTACACAACACTGTGGTTGGTTCTGAACCCCTGCTGCGTCCCTTCTCTAACCAGGCATTCGGCCATGACAGTTTTGACCCTCGGCACGGCCACACCACGGAGAACCTCCATCAGACCTTTCTGAAGACACTGCAGGGCGAAGCTCTGCCCTCCCTGATTGAGACCATGATGGGCCACCTCCAGGACGTCATGCTGAGGTCGGACACACTCAGCCCCAGCCGGGACCACTGGGAAGTGGATGGCATCTTCGCGTTCTGCTACAAGGTTAGATAAAGGGCAAGCAATACAGCCACTGTTCATAAATCACATGGATAAAGAGTCGGCGTAAAAATTCACCAGTTGTCCTAAATTTGTCTAACAGGCCATTAATGTAGATCCAGCTGGTCTGAAACAACTGACTGGGTGTGACTACACCCCGTGCAGTTTAAAAAGGGAGCCAATCCTTCTAACAAGTCATTTCTTATGCTGTCCTCTAGGTGATGTTTGAGTCTGGCTACCTGACTCTGTTTGGTAAGGACCTTGGAGAGGATAAGTCCCAGGCTCGGCAGGCAGCTCAGAAGGCGTTGGTACTCAATGCCCTTGAGAACTTCAAGGAGTTTGACAAAATCTTCCCGGCACTGGTGGCTGGCCTGCCCATCCATGTCTTCAAGAGTGCCTACAGTGCCAGAGAGGTTAGTCAGTGTTTCATACTGACAGTTGCACCTGGGACTGCAGTTACAAAACAGATTACTTTCTCCACAGCTCCCTTCTAGAGCCTATTGATTCAGATCATTCAGAGGCACCAAATGAGAAAAAAAGCAGCCAGTGTACAGGACATGCATGTCTTTTGCACCTTTTTATTATTTTTAGACTTGCATTGACAGTCTTGACAGACTCTAGACATTGAATTCCAAGCCTTTTAATGTACTAGAGTGAAAGACAATTTATTCTATTTACCACTGTGAAGATGCCTTTGAGCCAGGCACTGAAAATCCACTAGCTTCAGTGGCTGCCAGTAGAAGACTGTATAGTTGTACTGGTTAGCTCCCAGTGTAAATGTATGGAACTGTATGAATGTGAGGCAGAATATTGCTGGGAAGAAAGAGTTCAGTTGACATTTAAACAAAAGTCAGAAAAAAAATCTTGCTCTACTCTTGTCAATTCTATTCTACTTGGTTCAACAGTGGAATGTATAGCTAAGAGCACACAGCCTATCCTCGTATACAATATTAAACCAGTGTATTATCTTTTCTATCAGAACCTAGCAAAGACCATGCATGCTGACAACCTGTCCAAGAGGCAGAATGTCTCTGACCTGATTGCCATGAGGATGCTGCTGAATGACTCCTTATCTACATTCAATGACCTGAGCAAGGCCAGGACCCATGTTGCACTGCTCTGGGCGTCCCAGGCCAACACCCTGCCGGCTACCTTTTGGAGCTTGTTTTACATGATCAGGTAATGGAGTATTTCTCAGTTTCTTGTCCGTGGTGGGTTTTAGAGGGATGGAACAGCCTCTGGAAGCCATACTGTATTACTCTAGCATGCAGATGAGGATGAGTGTGTCTGGAGTTCTGATATCCTGTGTTTTCCATGTCTTTTCATTTCAGATATCTGTCATTTGCTGCTCTGTTTGTTATATTTTTAGCCCTTACACTCACTTCTACACTGGACCTCTATGATGGCACAATTTTTCTGTCTGAACTGATTAGTTTGAGTGGTTTTTGGTTTGAAAAAATGCAAACATGGAGATGATGAAGCATCTGATTTATATTTAGTTGCTAAGTTCTTACAGAAAAGCTTTACAGAGCTGTCATCACGGCTTACATGGCAGAGAGCGAAAGGAGACATATATCACAGTTTATCAATTTTAAGTAAACAACTATCTGGCCAGTTCATGCTACATCCAATTTCCATTTCCTTGACTTCATCATGAATTTGGGTTGGAAATACATGAACCTGATTAACCCGACAGCGCTTGAATGCATGATCTGTTCTCTCTTTTGAAGGTTATGAGGTATTACGTCATATGAATGAGCACTTAACAGCTGATTGTGGGACATAGCAGTAGAGTAGATACACAGAGGTGAGATAGAGCACTGTGTTGGCCTTAGGGTGGAACAGATAAGCAGTGTTGCATCATGATTTTGTAAAACCTCTGAACAAAAGAATGATCTCATCTTCTTCCCCGCGATGTGACTGAATAGAGCAGGGAGGTAGTAATATTCTCAAGCTGGTGATAGGATTTCAGAGAAAGTGCTGTATTCCTTTTCTTGGACCTCCTTGGACTTTACACGAACACTACTGTATTAGAGAATATCAATAGCACTTTCATAAACGTAGTGGACTGTGTTTGGACTAGGCTACTCATTTCTTTAATATTTCTTTAATATTAGGAATTAAAACAGAACCTTTTGACAGTGATAACTTTTTAATTGTACAAAGAGGCAAAACACGCCACAGTCTTGCACCTCTTCCAGGATGCATGAATCAAAGTGAACTGCTATTTTTATGAGCTGTCTGTCTGTATGTACAGATGCATGTGTGTGTGTTTGTGTGTTTATGTCCCTGTCTGTGCAGTCATGTTGAGAATGTACTGTGCATTTGCAGGAGTCCAGATGCGATGAAAGCAGCCAAGGAAGAAGTGCAGAAAGTTCTGGAGAGTTCGGGCCAGAAGGCCAATCCCAGTGATCCTAGACTGACCCTGACAAGGGAGCAGCTGGACAACATGCCTGTTCTTGGTATGAAGATAATTACCGTGTGAATTTACAGTTTATGCTGGATGTACAAATGACTGGGATTGAAAAAATGCCATACATAAATACAGAGAGTGCTAACAAAACACATCCAGATTTTTTCTCCCATCAACTATTCTTACTTTGCCGCAGGCAACATTACCCATCTGCAATGTCTCAAAAAGTCTCTCATCTTTTATGCAAATGTAGCAGAGAATATGATCATTTCTTCCCACTCTCATTACAGACAGCATCATGAAGGAAGCTATGCGTCTCTCCAGTGCTTCCATGAACGTGCGAGTTGCCAAAGAGGACTTTCTGCTTCACCTTGACAACCAGGAAGCTTACCATATAAGGAAGGATGATGTCATTGCCTTGTATCCACCCATGCTGCACTATGATCCTGAAATCTATGAGGACCCCTATGTAAGACTCCTTAAGAAATCACTATTGCACTGACAACAATAAAATCAGTTGCAATTAAGTCAAGAGGAACCCAATGCAAATTGCTGTCACAGAAACAAACAGAATAGGATATCTGAGCTACAAAAACACATCTCACAGTTGTGAGATGCATCACTCCCATAAGTTTCATCAAAATTCAACTAGTGGTGTCTGTGACATTGTGTCTAACACATGGATGAACAAATGAAAAAATGGAAGAAGGGGGAAGAATCCATAGCTCTCACCCGATTTCAATCAGAATAAATCTATATGAACACTAGTCTCTTAAACCAGTTATTGTCACTCTGCACAGGGGATACATGAGGAAATGACTGCATAGCCTTTCTATTTTGCTACTCATTTTCAGTGCTTCCTAAGTACAAACTATTAGGAAGCATTTGGAAATTGTGGGAGCCAACATGTCTGGCTTGACAGACTATATGAAGCCCCATGCCTGTCTTTCTTCTGTAGCATGAAGTATTAAAAGCCCGCAGAAAATATGTTACAACAGAATAGGACAGAATTTGCGTATACGCATTTGTAAATTGCTCTTGCTGCTACAAAAATGCCATATCAGTTAATGATATTAAGAGAAAGACAGGACATAATTTTCTTCTCTTTCCCTCTCTCTCTGTCCCTCCCACCTACAGGAGTACAAATTTGACAGATTTCTGGATGAAAACGGACAGGAGAAAACCACCTTCTATCGTGGTGGCCGTCGGCTGCGGTACTTCTACATGCCCTTTGGCTCCGGTGTCACAAAATGCCCTGGCAGGTTTTTTGCCGTCCACGAGATCAAGCAATTTCTAACTCTGGTACTGTCATACTTTGACATGGAACTATTGGACCCCATCGTCAAAGTCCCACCCCTTGACCAATCCCGTGCTGGCCTGGGAATCCTGCAGCCAAGCTATGATGTAGATTTCAGGTACAAGCTGAAATCAAGCCAATAGAAGAGGAGCTTATTGAGCATTCATCTGGACTGGGAAAGGCAGAGTGCTTTATTATGACCTCTGAATAGACTACCTGAGCAGTGGAAGCAGATTTGACTTAATACTTTGAAGAAACCCATCACAGGAATCCCAGCGGTCCCTGCTTTTTGATTTATATGTACATAGTGTATATGTAACACAGGAAATGCCAGTGACAATTGCTTGCTGTCCATGTAAATAGACTAAGCTGTATATTTTTGTTGTATATGTTTTAATTTGTTGTTGTGAGAATATGTATTCAGCCTATTAGGGGTGGAATATCCCTTTAAAACCACCTGAGGAGAGTATTTTCGGGAGATTTTTTATTCTTGCAGTAATAAAAAGTTGTTTGTGTTCTTAATTAAATGGCCTACAGATTCATATATTTTATAAATTTTCAGCATTGTCAGTTTTGGCATTATTTCAAGTGAGCAACTACATCCAACTACATCCAAGTGATTTCATTACTTTTATATCATATTTCCTGCAAATACTCTCCTATACAACACTGCTAAACTACAATAATTTAATATAACTTTCCATTTATCTTTGGAGCTGCAGGAAATCCTTATCTCATTATTTTTGAGGCAGAGACATGTAAACTATTGTGCAACCTCATCAAACTCTTTATCAGTTCTTGTGGACTGCAAACAGCAATATGTACTGAGTCCACCTTGTAGTAGCAGATATAGCTTCCACTGGCCTTGTAGCTTAATCTATGGGTTCCACTGACCTTGTCTTTTGCTCTTTCTGACTGCCTGTATCACAAACAGCTCGCCGTCATTGAACTGTGAAATTAAGTGTCTGAACATTGACCAACAGTGAACTTCAAATATCAGTGTACAACTCGCCCAAACTATTACTGCTGCTGAGCAACCTGCTTCACAGTGAGATCAATTGTACTTCCCTGAATGGCAACACTGTCCATAGCACTGATTCTTGAACAGCCTCTAAAAAAGAAAAGCATAAGTATCATTGCTAACTGCTGCTCTACACACTAAAAAAGCGCTCAGCAGCACTCTTCAAAAAACATTGTCAAAACCTAGAAATCTCGCACTGACAGGTGCAGGCACAGTTCACTAACACTGCCGTTTATATTGCTGCTGTCTCATGAAACCTGAACTTCAGTTCGGTGTTTTTCTCTTTTCTTCTTCTTTACATCTTTCTGTATGAGCAGACTATGTTTCATGACCATAACAAAACCACACGGCACAACATATGACAAAACCATAATATAATTTTAAAATTGCACGAGTGTCAGGTGAAAATGGGTTGGTTTTATTTAGTTCTCGACAATAGGAACGTTTTTGTGTTCTCTCTTTCCATAATGTAAACATCTCATTTGTTTTCTTTTCTTGGTAAAAGAAGAAATCTGTGTTCTGTGTTTTTTAAATATAATTTTAATGTGATGTGTACAAGCTGTATGAATGGCTAATAAATCAGTTTATTAATACACTTGTCTGTATGATCTAATGTTTCTCACCCATTAAACTCAATGTAAATGACACAAACACTTAACCCATATCTGCAACATGATGGGATCAAAAGCATTCCTTTCTGTAACCAAAGAACCTTATTGTTGGCTTTCTTACAGCAAGTGACTGGTAGTTGTAGACTGTAGCACTTTTATACAGCAATGAGAGTGCAGTTTATCTTAAAAATATTTATATATAAATATATATTGCTACATCAAGGTGTGCAGGAGTTGTGCAGAGAGACAAATAGTGTGTTGCTAGTGTAAGGCTGTCAAAACTGATATGC
Organism: Holocentrus rufus; assembly: GCA_900302615.1. Classification (NCBI taxonomy): domain Eukaryota; kingdom Metazoa; phylum Chordata; class Actinopteri; order Holocentriformes; family Holocentridae; genus Holocentrus; species Holocentrus rufus. Next base: position 7,178 of record OMLF01002316.1, on the reverse strand, counting down.
ATTGATGGAATTTTAAGACCTTGAAATCATAGTTATGGTGTAAAGATTTATAGTCAAAACTGTACAAATACAACTGTGTAAAACAATAGTAGTGTTAAAACATAACCAAGTCGTAAAACTGGTTGAAACAGACTGTTTGCACATCTAAAAGGACTTCTCCAGTCTGACACGTGCATCAGATAAAAACCAAGCAGATAAATACAGAAAGAACTATCAGATCCCGAACACTGTCTTCACTTGCAAAAGGAACTTTTGTCGCAATGTTTTGGTCAGTCAGACCTTCATCAGGCCTGATAATAACCAGTGAAAATTAAAACGTGTTAGTTCACTCAAACTTGTGCTACGTGTGTGTGTGTGTGTGTGTGCGTGTGTGTGTGTGTGTGTGTGTGGACATTGGCTGGTTGGGACAATGATAGGCAGGTACGTAACAAGTACACAGTCCATTAGCTGTCAAGGCCAACTCAGCTGTCTGCTCCCAACGTGTGTGTGGGTGTGTGTGTCGTAGGGACACTGACACAATGTAACCTAAGTCTCACAAACGCTGAGCTGAGACCTTTGTATGTTCAGAAGCACATGGAGGATCGTTCCTATGCATTACAAATATAGTGTATTTATTGCAGTAAAAGGCGCTGGCATGCCAGTTTGCAGGGATCTGACTGGTGACAACATTGCAGGGCGGGCACAGGAGGTCAAAAGTGGAGAATCAGAAGTGGAATGGGTGATGGCAGATGCTTGTGTAATTAATATCATTGCAGCTAATGCAGAGAAAACGTTAGGTCCACTCTATGCTTAAGCTGCTCTGTGAATGATTTGAATGCTCCGTGTTAGGTCAAGCAGAAAAGTGAATAAAAGCCTTTGACCTCCGCTGTAACATTAGGTGCAATACTGAGTACATGGTTTCTCACCTCTGAGCGTTGTCCAGACAAATTTGACCTTAAATCAGACCCTTAATTGCCTTCCTGCGCGCCTCCTCACGTCTTGGAACCCCTGACTTCACCTAAAGACCAAAGGGCGACCGGTCTTTGCCATCAAATCTGCAGCTTTGGAATGGCCTGCCCAAGGAAATCACAAAGACATGGTGGGTGGAACCAAAAATCTCAAATTTGGACTCATCAGACCAAAGTACAGATTTCCACTGGTCTCATGTCCATACCTTGTGTTTCTTGGCCCACGCCATTCTCCTCTTCTTGTTGTTCTTCAGTAGTAGCAATTCAACCATTAAGGCCTGATTCACGCAGTTTCCTCCAAACATTGATGTTGACATATGTCTGTCACTTGAACTCTGTGAAATATTTTTGTGGGCTCTAATCTGAGATGCTGTTAATTTGCGGTTTCTGAGGCTTGTAACTCTAATGAACTTGTCCTCTGCAGTAGAGGTAACTCTTGGTCTTCTTTTCCTGGGGCGGTCCTCATGAGAGCCACTTTCATCATAGCGTTTGATGGATTTTGTGACTGCATTTGAGGGTACATTCAAAGTTCTTAAAATTTTCCGGATTGACTGACCTTCATGTCTTAAAGTAATGATGGACTGTCCTTTCGCTTTACTTAGTTGAGTGGTTCTTGCCATAATATGGATTAGAACAGTAATCAAAGACAGCTTTTCACTGTACAGAACTGTGTACCAACTCTACCTCTGCAGAACACATTAAGAAGGCAAGAAATTCCACAAATTAACTCTTGACAAGGCACACCTGTTCATTGAAAACCATTCCAGGTGACGACCTCATGAAGCTGATGCCAAGAGAGAGAATGCCAAGAGTGTGCAAAGCTGTCATCAAAGGAATAGGTGGCTACTTTGAAGAATCTAAAATATAAAACACATTCTGGTTTGTTGAACTTTTTTTTTTGTTTACTACATAATTCCATATGTGTTCCTTCATAGTTCAGTATTAATCTGTGATGTAGAAGATAATGAAAATAAAGAAAAACCATTGAATGAGAAGGCGAGTCCAAACTTTTGACTGGTACTGTATCTCTTACCAAATCTCAATCAAATTACTGTAATGTTCTTCAATTATCTAGCCTTTTGAATAAAGAGACAGTTACAGTTACAGTTACAGTAAGCATTTAGCAGACGGTTTTATCCAAAGCGACGTACACAAGATTTCAAAACAACACAAGCAAGGTACTAGTTGGAGACCACAACAAGAGTTAAGTGCTACAAAGTTCTGATCCCACAGGACCTGGCTGCTGTGAGGCAGTGCTATAAGGTAGTGCTACGAGATGTTGCATAGAGTGCATAGAAGAAGAGAGAATTTTTTTTTGAGGGGGGTTACATTATTTAACTTTTGATTTTATTTTATTTTTTCTTATTTTTGAATTTA
>OMLF01002312.1:8370-21522 GCA_900302615.1 Holocentrus rufus | reverse complement strand
TTTTTTTTTTTTTTTAATGATCACAAAATGGGGATGCAGCAGTTTACTTGTGTGGTTTGTCTCCACTGTGGCTGAGCTCGTGTCTGGTGAGCTGATAGCGGGTGCAAAAGCTCTTGTCACAATTCCCACAGGAAAAGGGTTTCTGCGCGTGAGAAACAGTTGACAGATGAATCCAGCATCCATTGGCCAACATTTATTATCATGCAAACATAATTTTAAGTGTTTAAACGTGCTTCTTGTCGAATATCAGTAGAGCAGTTCAGAGACACTTACCAGCCCGGTGTGTTTGCACAGATGAGCTTCCAGCTTCCATGACTTACTGAACTTGGCTTTACAATCAAAAAAAGAACAAGCATAGCTTTTTTGGCTTTGCAACCTCTCCCCCATCTTCAATAACAGACGTCAGATGCGGTGTTGTGGCTAAAGACTAAATTTGTCAAGGCGCAGGGTTTTTACTGACCTACAACCAGCCACTCACCTGTTCATAATTTAACTTATTGGAATAAACCAATTAGGGGCAGACAGGGGGTGTCCTGGCTTCTTAATTGATCAAAATAGAAACTGTAACTTGAATACAGGATATTTATTAAAACAGATTTAATTCTTAAACTTTTTTTATTACAACACATAAAAACATCAGCTAAATGCTTTGAAAAATATGGCATCTTTTACACACTTACAAACCCCCCCTACTTCTTGATTGGTTCTTATATTCAGGAAATGACAGACAAGAAAGGACACCAATGCTCACCTGTGCAAGATTGTAACACACATGATAAAACATTTTATATTTCTTCTCAGGATGATTTAATTGTGATCTCATTCATCCTGCGCTCACACACTGGGAAGGCCCATGACTTTTTCCTGCACATTGATTGATACGGGCTTTAAAAATGTCATCCGGGCTCCTTGCTGTATGCGTCCCCCTATCTGCTGATCTACTGTGTGCGTATGTGTGGTTGCGAGAGAGAGAGGCGACTGTCTGTCTCCATTAATCACACACACACATGGAATTTACTGCTCTAATCTCAATCTTATCAACTCTCCAATATTGTTTTCAGATATGTGTGATTTATTGTTGTCAGAAATTAGCCTTGCGCGAGACCCTTTGTAACCCACAAACCTCAAACTAAATCAACCTTCCTCTGACCTGTGAGGCCGATGACAAAGCTAAACTAACACCGAAACTTCAAATATAATCCAAAAAAACAGTTAAAAACTAGAAATAAAAACTATGATTTCCACTAAAAAAGACAGACGGAACATGTGACTCTTTATTAGCAAATAGGACACTGACAATCCAATGGCGCTATCTACCTGTCTAAACATTAGAGGCTACCCTCTGCGCCCATGCCATGATCCCATGTGAAACCTTTGACTGACTTATGTGAATAAGGCCTATTGAGAGCCTGTAGGGCGTTACCTCAGTGCCCTCCCACGCTTCAGGTGAGCAGACCTGGGTCAGTTGACACGGTTATCAGCCGCCTCCTCTCCCCATCCGGTCCCCCGCTGTCAGAGACTGGATCAATACAGCTGGGTCTGTATCTACATATATACAACCAACCCCCCCCTTACAGACTCTATCACCCCACCTATCACCCACAGAGATACACTGTGCTCTGTTTGGCCTGGGATGGGATTTCCTTGTGCTTTTGTCAGGCCTTCACGGCCTATCAGAAACACACAGAGACCATGTGGACATATGTGATCACACCCACACTTGCATCACCGCCACAAATACCACTGAATGCCTCTTTATTTTACACGATAGAGAAGAAAATGTGTATTAGATGAGGTAATGAGAGGGAATATGGAAACCAAAATGGAAAATGATACATTAAAGGCTTCAGATATTCCTATAATTTTCCAAATCATGCAGTGCAGCATTTCAATACAACTCCTCTTGCATCCGTGCTACAAGCCTTTCTGTGTCCATATCTAATTATCTACTGTTTGTGTGTGTGTGTGGTTAATATGTAACGCGGAGGGTCGATACAGCTGCTCTGGGCCGCAGGGTGAGCTGACAGATTCAATCTGTGTGTGTCAAACGTGTGTGATTAAGGAGTTCATAGTGCTCCACAGCTTTTATCCGCGAGCCTCGTGCCCCTTCTGCCCTCCTCCCTCTCGCTTTGCTCTCTCTTCTCCTCTCCTCTCTCTCTCTCGCACTGTTTACTTTTTGTTCCTTCAATCAGTAACTTCCATGAGTCAGCGCCACACATGGCACTCCGGTCTATGCGTGAAATCACACACACACACCTACAAAGGGCTTACTGTAGATGTATAGGCAGGCCAAATATTATATTACGGTATCTGAAGTAACCTTCCAGCGGACAAGAGGTGTGTAGTTCCCCTGTGATGATTGAATGAGATTAGATTTAGTATTACTATTTGATCTTTCATGGTGAAGTCATTCAGCAGCAGGTTTCACGTGGCACAGCACAATACAACTGAAATGTACGTTCAGTTGATGCATTCAAGATGTGGAACTGCTGCTGCAAGCTGTGGGAAAATACAAAAAATGCACCGGCTACCTGCCTTATCTAACCACTACAAGCCAAATCCAGCCCTTGCCGATCAATACCAAAGGCTTTGGGTGCCACCCACTCATTGATTGATCGCATTTTATTTTGCTTTCTGTTTCCTGGTATTATCTATTTGGGTTGTTGGGTACTTATTACTCTGTCCTGATAAGACCTGTGGCTAGATTCCCTGACCTTAGGGCCAGAGGTTATGAGGGGTGTGTGTGTGTGTGTGTATGTGTGTGTGTGGGACAACCTCTGAATGTTTATGAGAGTGGAGCCAGAGGTCTACTGGGGGGATTACAGCTCATTTTGTTCCATGTGCTCTTTTTGAGGATACATTTTATCTCCTTTATAAGAAAGACAAATCCCCGGTTTGTAAATGAATCGTCTTTTCTGCTCTCAGTCTTTTATGAGAATATTCCCCAATTGATACACCTACATGTACATGAAAAATAATCCCAGTCTGAGCACAGATTTTGTTAGCATCTTCTCTCCTGCTCCCTCTCTCTCACACACACTCTCTCTCTCTCACACACACACACATACACTTCACCCTCCCAGCTGCTGCCACTATCTCTGTAAACTGGTCCTAATTGATGTAAATATTGGGTAAAGTACTGAGGTGGGATGAGATAACCTATTTGTCACATAACCAGTCAGCCATTCAGCCTCCACTGATTAAATAGCACACATCCAGATAGGACAGGGGTGGTCTACACACACACATACACACACCCCCTCACACACAGCTGAAACATCATCTCAGAGAAATATCACACACAGCACAGCAGCTAAAACTGATAACTTACATTTTTCAGTCCAGAGGAAACCAGGTCACAATCAAATAAAGGGGGAAAATGTAACTGCATTAAAGAATATGAAGTATATAAGAATTCTGCCCTTTTATATTCCCTGTATTATGACCGCTATTTAAGATTCTCTTTCAATCCACTCATTAATAGAAGTTAATGGAAATTACATGTGAATGTTGTTCTGATCAGTGCAGTACACCTGACCACACACAGATCTACTCTTTGCCCAGGGAATATTTTATCCTTGTGTGCACTGCCCTCTACTGTCCATCAACATTTAGATATGACTGTTTCAGCCCATTGCTATTTAAGAACACAGCAGCCTCATTCACATCTGTCGCTCCAACTGAACTGCAGATGGTTTGATCTACTGCTCAGTTCTCCAGTATCTCCAGTTCCTCTATATCATTTATCATTACATAGGCTCTACAGTGATTTTTCCATTGTCCCACAGCAGAATAAAAGCTGCTGCTTATTCAGAGCTGAACATACATCTAGTGTATACTGCCATCTACTGCATGAACAGCAGTACAACATGAATCTGTACAAGTCAGATAATCATAATGGGATTGCATGAACAGATAACTAGCTAGATGTTAAAACACCCCTCCAATGACCTCATGACTTCATTTTTCATACCTTCTTTAAACTGTTCGCTTCATGAAAGGATGTATCATTATCTCCACCAGTCACCATGAGTCTCACATGCAGCAGGTTAATCAGAGCCTGGACAGGTCATAACAGCTGTCTGTAACTAGCTCTCATTACTCATTTTACCAGGTAAACAAGATTCACTTGCAAGGTTTATTTGAAATCCCTTAAAGGGAAGTGGTTTCACCTGCTGAACAAGTGAAATTCATTTTCATATGAAGCATTTCAGTCTGAAAATGACTGAGGTCACTACAGGGGTCAGTTTAAAGATACTGTCTGAACCAAGTACCCCAGATTCATGTTGCAGGTTATTTTTTCCAGAGTTACATTACAAAAAAGGATCTTAAGTGTCTTCTATATTCCTACATTTATTTTAAATACGAACCACCCAGCCTATGTCATCAGGTGAATATTTCACCGGTCACAGTGCACTGCCAGGTGATGTAGAGGGGAAAGCCTGGTATTTCTGCTGGGTTGTTAAAGGTATGGGGACTATAAATGTGACATGCTTATGACATGATAGTCACTCTCAGTTCGCCGGTGAAATACAGCAGTTAATATCATTTTTGACAATCAAAGGAGGCGAATCATCATTGAGTGACGCCGCCAACTACGCATACAAGACATCTCAGATAAAAAATGAACGACACAGGGCAAAGAGCATGTGTACAAACATTTTTATTTTGGTCAGCTGTTTATGCCATGAACTCATAGGGGATGGGCTCCAGCAGCTGGGGCACGTTGTTCTTGGTGGAGACGAAGTGAGCTTCACGGGGAGCAGCAGGCTGCAAAAGATGAGGAGAAAAGAAAATCAATTTCAGGAGTTCAAAAGTCGTTGTGGCCAAGCATTTTTCAGCCTATGATAGGTATTGACTGTTTCAGTATACCTGTAGACAAATAAAAATTATTAAGATTAGTGTACGCTGCTTCATTTGACGGCTTTGAGTTTCCAAACAATTTCTGCATTTCCATCTATTTTCAATCCCAATTTAATATCAGCATTTCTACACATTTGGCATTTAAAAATTTCTGACATTTTAGATTTCTTTTTTTGGAGGGCATTTCAGCTTTTTTTTCTTTAAATTGGATAGCTATAGTGAAGAGAGACAGGAAATTGCAAGTGTTTGCTTTTAAAGTGCTGTATAAATGAAATAGACTATTTAATAAGCACTAGCTCATACCTGGCGCTTCAGTTCCACCCAGGTGCCCTTCTGCTTGGCCTCCAGCTTCTTCTTCTCGTTCTCCTTGACGCGCTGCAGGAAACTGTCTCTGCTCTTTGAGTGCTTCACGTGCTCAATACGCACGTTAATCCTCTTGGCCAGGATCTTGCCCCTGACAGGGGAGAAAGCACAAATAAGCTCACATCCCACAAGCAACTCAAAACATTACATTTATGCTACTCAAAATCCCATGTATTTAGCAGTTCTGTGCTGTATCCTCATTACAATCCCAGTTCAAACAGCAGTATAAGGCCGGGATGCTTAAGGATAAAATACTTTTCCCCACATGAATGACCACTGAGGACATAATCACACAGTCCTGGTGGCAAAGTGAAAATGGGGTTATAAAACTTTTCTAGATGAAGTGCAAGTTAGAGAAAGTGTGTACAAAAAGGATGTTTAGACCGACTGGCTGTACATTATCTCTGATTCCACAGCTACTTGCCAACTTAAAATGACACTGATTTAAAATTTTACTTAAGGACTGAGGTTAAAAACTTGACTGCTCGCAGTAACACCCAAATATACAGTCTAGAGGCAATTCAGAAATGACAGAATGCTTCCATTAATAATAAGAGTATTTCACAAAGCTGTGTAATAAAGAATGATTTATTACAAGAGACACAAAAGAAACAGTGTTTTCTACTTACTTGACCTGCTTGTTGACAATGATGCCCACAGCGTGTTGGGTTACGTTGTAGACACGTCCTGTCTTGCCATGGTAGCACTTATGAGGCATTCCTTTCTGAATGGTGCCTGTGCCCTACAGCGAGTCACATAAAGTATAACAATGAAAACATGAAGCAACAAAATGTCAACCCTACAACCAACTTCATCTTTCTGACCACTGTTAAGCTCAACACCAATATTGTGCATTAATTACATAAAACCTAAGTCCATAGTGCCACTTCAAATTAATATGCACAGACAATTCCTCACACAAAAGGCTGTTTAATCACTAGCTAATACAACACGGTTCAGTGTTTGTTCTCTTGTGCAGTAGTGTAGTCATTTTAAATCCACTGAGAGTTCAGGCATTTTAATGTTGTCTAGCTCATTAGCAAACATCCCCTTACCTCAAAGGAAATAACTACGCATCTTTCTCAAACCCTTACAGTCCACTGATCAATCTGACATTTGTTACTCCAATAATTAATTCAGAGCAAGGTCAACTTTTATTTTGTACTTTTCACTACCACCTCCCACTGTGTACTTAGGTAGGCATAAGAATCAAACTAAGGGGTGCTGACTGACAGGAAATGTGTCTAATTTACCAGAGGACTGTAACTGTACAGAAAAGGTCCTAAGTCACGGTCTGTATACATGTTGACTATTAGCAAGGCAATATTTAACTGGCAGGATTTTACACTGGGGTTTGACGTCACGATATCGCTGAGAAACCGTAAAGTCATCACACATCAACTACAAGGTAATCAACTATTAGGTCTTACCTTGATGTCAACGATATCTCCCTTCTTGTAGATGCGCATGTATGTGGAGAGGGGAATCGGTCCTGTAAAATGTATTCAGCAAAGTAAGTAATGTTGCACTGCACTGCTTACTGGTAGAGACCATGAAAACAGCAAACATTTAACTTTCATATGCAACACAATGACAGACAGTCAATACTAGTATTAAAATCAAAATTTTAAGTGAACTCACCATGTTTGCGGAATTGCCTGCTGAACATGTACCTCGTCCCCCTCCTCTTGCCTCTGGTGTTCGTCATGATGCCTGATTACTGTGAAACAACAATCATTGTTTAGTTGGAGAGTAAATGAGATGTCATTACACAAAGTGAATTAAGAGTTAGTTCAAGCTATGGCTGTTACATATGCATGCGACAAGTACATCCCTAATATACAGCTTCAATGGTGTTAAACGGTGATAACACCGAGTGTGCACTGGGATGTCAACGCGGACGCTAGCTAGTAGCTGTGCCTATCATCGGTCCTTAACATCAACAGCCGTAGGTATGTGAACGTTAGTTATACGCTGTCTGGCAAGGATAAGTAACAAATACCGTGATAACTGCTGTGCCAGGTTGCAACAGAGCCGACTTAGCTGGCTGTCAAGAGGAAAATGCTATTTCTATCGAGTGTTTCGAGGCCTGCTGAATAGTCTATTGAGCCCACATGGAGAGCCACGCCGCTGCTCCTGGGCATTTATAACGGGATAATCTCAATATGAGACAGCTTTACGGGTGGATTACCAGGCGTGTACGTAAAGGAAGACTTAATGTGCTTGTAAGTGTGTAACAATGTATAAATGCCATTAAAATTAAACTAAATATGAGCTTTGAACACGGAGCATATCTTACCCCCGGTCGCTACAAGATGGCGGGTACGGCGGAAAGAGAGATTGAAGGACCCCAAACTCCGCCTTGTAAAAAAAGGATTCAGGCATCTCGTAATATTGCCTGAACCAAAATGCATTTTAAAGTGGAGAAATTAAAGCAGCCAGCTGACCCAGGGTCGGTACAGCATTCACAGATGGTAATATACTCCAACAACTAATTCTATAATTAAACTTACCCTAGATCAGATTAAGTGAATAGTACTTGTGTTTTTTCTCTGATTTGTTTACCCCAGTTAACAGTATAGACAAGAGGGTATCTCGTTTTTCTAAAAGGAGTCATGTTTTCAAGATGAAAACAAATGTAACGTATAAATCTTTCGCCTTGCTGCCGCTGGTGTTTGTAGGCACATTAGCCAAATGGGCTAATGTTGTGTAACGTAGATTCTTTTTTTCACTTGGTACAATGCAGACAACTCTTACAAACACTGATGCTCGTACTACCAACAACAAAACCCATTATTGATTGGAAAACTGTAATACCCAAAATTGTCGATTAGAAACTGCATGAACACTGCCAGACATCCAAATACTACGCATGCGTCAATCCGTTGCACAAGCTAAAACTTTTTTCTATAAGCTGACATGTATAAATCTCACAAAGCCACCAGCAGCCTTCTAATATTTTAAATGTTATTCCATCTGGCAAAACAAAATAAAGGTCTCACAGAAAAAAATTATATATATTTTGGACCGACTGTATGACACTCCCATTGACAAACAAGGCAGAGGAGGTCTGGTCTGCCGAAAGGGATTTAAAGTGAGACACAAGGGTTAAGCGAAGGCGGAAGTGAGCATGAGAGAAAGCTCTCGCTTCGCACGGATACTTTCTTGAGGATAGGACGAAGGACCTTTACTTCCATCGCGAGCTCAGCAGAACAGCACTGCCTGCTCTCACGAGGGAGCCCCGTCCTCGCCTACGCGCGGCGATTGGCTGGAAGATGGCGCTAGCCGAATGGAAATCCTAATGACAGTCTCCAAATTTGCCTCTTTTTGTACCATGGTGAGTACATGGCATTCTCGCACCCTTATCAGTTAGGCTATAGGGTAAAATGACATCCGTGGCTTTGTTACTATCTGGTTTTGGAACCGTGGAATTATAAAAAACATCCAACTCTGTTCCCTGTGCTAGCCAAGCAGTTTCCCGACCACAGCAGCCACCCACTATCCTTTCCGTTGGTTTCCTTGCTAGCGTTAGATGAGGAAAGTGAAAACAGCCAGGTCTCAGTTGACTATCCATTTACTAATATAACGACTCGTCCGGTTTTAATTTATCGCCGCTGCTGGTGCAGCATGATCTTGCACAGTGACAGTGCACCTGCTGCAGCTGTGGCTCGTAGCTAGCTAGCTAATGTTGCTCAAGCTAACCAACCTTCTAGCTCGCCAACCAGATAAACAGCTGGACAGGCGACTTCAGATGTATAGTCAGTGAAGTTGCAATATATGTAGCCTAACCTTTGAAGAAGCCCAGATTGACGCCTTGGCCTTGAGTAAGTAACGTTATAACCGCAGCAAATGACGACATGATTAGCTGCGCAGTTGTGGACTTGTTCCAGGTCCATGTCCATAAAACGCTGATTGCTCTCGGTGTATTGCTACAATGGATATTAATTGATCTTACGCAAGCATACACGATTGGTATGCATTGCTGAAAACAACGGCTTCCTGCTGAACCAATCTTAAAAACGTCTGCATGTGAAAACATCTTGCCCTGACTCACGTAATTTTCCCACAGTGTCGTCATACCCACAAATTTGTTGCGTTTTAAATCCCATTTGGATGAGTGTAAGCACTGACCAGGGACACTTTGAAATTACATCAGCTATTATTTTCAACTGTCAGTTTAAAATATGGTATTCACTTTTTGTACTAATAGGAAAAAAATAGGGATTCTAAAATGCCTTGGCTTTGAGCTTTTAGCCACACATCAGTTATCTGATTTAATTTGATCTCAGCCATAGATGACCTTGAGAATGCCAGTCCTCTGCCATCTTATTTGATGACGGCTTACTGATTAAACTACAGTGTTTGTGTGTTTTTATAGTTGTTTTTATAGTTGTTTTTCCTGTGTCAAGTATATACTGAATTGTTTGGTTCTTGTGCATTTGTAGGGCGCCAATGCCTCTGCTCTGGAGAAAGAGATTGGCTCTGAGCAGTTTCCCGTCAATGAGCACTATTTTGGCTTGGTCAATGTAAGTAAATAACACACTCTGCTGGCTCTGTGTTACTGCTTTGTATATGTCTGTATTGTGTAAACCTTATCACCTGACTCATTGGGTCTGTGTCATATGTACTACCTCCTCCTCAGTTCGGGAACACCTGCTACTGTAACTCGGTGCTGCAGGCTCTGTACTTCTGCCGGCCATTCAGGGAGAAGATCTTGGCGTATCGCAGTCAGCCACGACGGAAGGAGAACCTGCTCACCTGCCTGGCTGACCTGTTCCACAGTATCGCCAACCAGAAGAGAAAAGTGGGCGTCATACCACCCAAGAAGTTTATCACACGGCTACGCAAAGAGAATGGTGAGACTGACAAGGGACGTACCCTAGATAAACCCTTGGATGTGCTCCACTTAGATCACACAATTGAGGAAGGTGGTGTAGCAGAAAAGGCAAAAGGATCTGAGTTTTCCTGTGATCAAATCTCGATCATTTATGAAAGAATAGCTGATTGTTAACTCTGATTCTCCATCCCATCTCCATTTTCTGTCTGTCAGAGCTGTTTGACAACTACATGCAGCAGGATGCCCACGAGTTCCTGAACTACCTGCTCAACACCATTGCAGATCTGCTTCAGGAGGAGAGGAAGCAGGACAAGACCAACGGCCGCCTTGCCAATGGCACGCTGGACTCCCAGAACAACAACAGCAACGCTACACCCGCTCCCACCTGGGTCCACGAGATCTTCCAAGGCACTCTGACCAATGAGACACGCTGCCTCACCTGTGAAACAGTAAGACACCTCACTGATGTCTGCATATGAAAGACGTTTCAGTGGCTTGCAGCAAAGGTCATGTTCATGCAAGTTTATTATTCCAGCCAAACGCTACAGCTGCTGATTTCACACCGTCAGCACACCGCCATCCAGTGATATCAGCTGGTGCAGCGTTTGGTTGGAATGAAAACTTGCAAGCATTAGACTTTCTGAGAAAAGGTTAGAGATCACAGACTTACTCTGAACACATTTTGGATAAAATTGAACAGAATTTAGATGTATATGGCTACTGTGTTGTGCTTGTTACCGTTGTTTGACACTCACTTTTCTCTTCAGATAAGCAGCAAAGATGAGGACTTTCTGGACCTTTCAGTGGATGTAGAACAGAATACCTCCATCACACACTGCCTCAGGTATCACAGTACCTCTGCATGTAGAAGTAAAGCAACAACAAGTATTTTATAGATTAAAAAATGACATTTTCACCATGTGAAAAATATGAAGACTACACAGTACCACTCACAACTGAAGTATTTATTTGTTTATTAGTTATCTCCAGCACTTATCTTACAAAATAGTGACTTTTTTATTTAATATTGAGTGGGGAACATTAGGTAACTTTGTTTTCTGAAATGGATGTATAGTGTTTCCAAGAGCAGATACTAAAGTGCCGTATAGAAACATTTGTTGAAGGTGCTCTTTGGTTTGGGCTTCCTGCCTTCACTGGTAAATGACTTTCAAGGGACTCATCAAACCCCAAATTAATAAAGTCTGGTATTAGTCCGGACTAGTTAGGCACACGACATACTCAAATGTATTTTCAGCCAGTCTGTGGCTGAGTTGCAGACTAAACTGCATAAAGAGCATGTACACAGTGTTGAAATTGGACACTTCATTTGTAGACAGGAACTCTATATTGCATTTGGACTAATTTCTCTTTTTTTCCTCCATCCAGAGGTTTCAGTAACACAGAGACTCTGTGCAGTGAGTACAAATACTACTGTGAAGAATGTAGAAGCAAGCAGGAGGCACACAAAAGGTCAGTATTATGAATTTATATGTGTGGCTGGCCATTTATGTTAATACCCCCCTTTGACACAGATGCACTGTTTATATTTGTGACGTAGGATGCGTGTAAAGAAGCTGCCTATGATCCTGGCACTGCACCTGAAGCGCTTCAAGTACATGGAGCAGCTGCAGCGCTACACCAAGCTGTCCTATCGTGTTGTCTTCCCCCTGGAGCTCCGCCTCTTCAACACCTCTGGAGACGCCACCAACCCTGAGAGGCTTTACGACCTGGTTGCCGTGGTGGTGCATTGTGGGAGGTGTGTGGGTTAACAGACTGCTTGAAAACAGTGGTCTTAAATGAGGCAATGTCTTAATGTCTTAAAACGATCCAGTGAAACAGTCTAAAATCAAAGCCTTGCCCTGGCCCAGTTCCTTTAGGTTATCTGTAGCCTCGGCCACATTACAAGACTGTTGGTTGAAATTTTGCCTGACAAGGACAGGTCAGAGTAAACAACTGCAGGTCATTTACTCTGACCTGTCGCTTGGTGTGAACGGCTTCCTGACCAGTCAGCAAACAGCAGTGTGGACAACGATGGGCCGGCGCTCACACACATCAAAGCAAAAAATCAGTCAACCAAATTTGGTCGTTCAGAAACATTTTCCCATTCATCTACAGCAGTTTACTGGTTATACAATTACAAAATAGATGCTACATGGTACAGAAGGCATACTTTACATTTAGGTCGCAAATGTATTTTAAGTGAAATGTATTGCAAGGATAACATGTAGAATTTTGTATGAGACTTGTTTGTTTAAAATGTAATAACATAATTATGTGGATTGATCCAGACATATAGCCATTTTATACAAGATTTATTCTTCTAAATTTAGTTGTCGCTTATCAAGAGGGACAGCATGGTGGCTGGTCAGGATTGTTGCCTGGTTTCAGTTCTCGCTTCTGTGTTCAGTTAGCATGTTGTGTGTCTTGTTTTTGTGGAGTTACATTCCCCTCCCACATTAGAGGAGTTGGGAATCCCAGTGGAGTAAGTTTTTACTTTCTATGACTGACATGTTTTATTTATTTATTTATTTTTTATTTCAGTGGTCCAAACAGGGGTCACTACATTGCCATTGTGAAGAGTCACGACTTCTGGTTGCTGTTTGACGATGATATTGTAGAGGTGAGCCCCAAAATATCACTCCATCTATTTTACTTTTGCTCTTTGATTTCCTATTCACAGTAGTGTTGCATACATTTTTGTGGCATGCTCTTTTTTTTTAACCTTGCTAAGCATCACCTCTCCCCTCCTGCAGAAAATTGATGCCCAGGCCATAGAAGAATTCTACGGTCTCACCTCTGAAATCGCCAAGAACTCGGAGTCGGGCTACATCCTGTTTTATCAGTCCAGAGACTAAATGTGGAGCAGAGCGGCTCCACGCAGCGACCAGGAGAAAAGCTGTGTTCCCTGTCCGTGGGGAGTAGTGGACCATAAACGCACCACAACAGCCCGCGTGGTGTCATACCTGCCTGCACAGCTGTAATTAATACCTGTGCTTTTACGCGCACAGTGCTGCAGCTCAGCCGTGGACGTTCCCCCAAGCACCAGCTGTTCCTCCTGGCCGTGTCCTTCCTGCCCCCCCCTCCCTCCT
>OMLF01002294.1:7759-19201 GCA_900302615.1 Holocentrus rufus | reverse complement strand
GTGATTGGGCATCTGAGACGTGATCTGAACAAAACAGCAGAGTACAGCCAGACAGTCAGTCAGACATAAATCACCAGGAGATCCAGCAGGGTCTGAACTGAGTTCAAGTATACAATAGTCCACTTTAAAACAAACTGCATGCCGGAGTGGGCAAGGAGAGGTGCTCTATTATGTAAGAGAAGCCCGTTTTACTTAAAGTGCTTCAGGTCAAGCACGTGGTCTGCCAAGTTAACACTTGAGTGGAGACAGCTAAGAATGATATCCAGTTCTCCTGTGTGCTGCTAACTTATTTAAAGAATAAGATGATGGTCACCCTCCTTGTATACTGTCACTTCTTAAATGGGAATGAAAGGAAGGAGGGAGTGAATGCATGAATAACCAAATGGATGAATGGATAAACTGGGTGTTTCATGGATGTTTTTTGTATAATAGTGCAAAACTGTACAACTCAAAAAGCCAACAAGATGCAGCAAGTGGCCAGTGGCTAAAAAAACCCAACAGTACAAAGGGAAGGGTTGGCTCACCCTTGTGATGTTTTCAGGGGGGTTGGAGGGGAAGTTGGGAGAGGAGAAAGTGAATCCACTGTCTGTCCCCGCATCATAAGGCTGGAGGTCAAGGGTCACTTCCTGTTTCCACTGGCCGCCCTCGCAAAGGTTGAGGCTGTCCACACCAACAAACCAGTCAGGGCTGGGGATCACCTTCACCATCAGGGACAGCTGGTGTCAGAGGGCGAAAGAAAGAGCGAGAGAGAGAGCAGTAAGTTCAACTTTTATTGTCCCACGAGGAGAATAGAAAAAACACAAGAGGAGAATAATGATAAACAATAAAACCACAGTTAGAGTGTAACATAAACATAAGACAGCAATAAAACACTTAAGAAATTACCCCAATATGACCAATTTCCATTTCATAAGATCAGTCAATAAATTAATTAGTTAATCAATAAATCCATCAATCTTTACTGTCCCACCAAGGTCATATTTTGTAATACTGCCCCTTTGCCTGTTGATAACATCTGGAAAAATGATGAGAAAGTGAGAGACTCTGACCATATTATGTCATGCTGTAGTTTACTGCATTTATAGTTCTGGCTTTACAAACAAAACAAAAACTGGATAAGAGCAAAGAGGATGAACAGTTATATATACACAAGCACATAAATTACACAGTCTCACACACACATACACACACACAGTGGAATTTATAAACTGTGTAACTTATAAATGCAGGGTTTTGGGGAGAGAGCTGCATGTGTGCGTATGCATGCACCCACTCGGTTTCCTGTGCAGGATTACACTGTGCTCCCTTCTCCTGCATGATGGATGTTTCCTGAAAGCTGCTGACCTCATACAGGAAGTGGCCCGGGGGTCAGCGCATGCAGAGGTGGCAGACGCCCAAAAAACAGCATTAAGAGATTCAGTATTGCCTTCCCCAAGCAGCCCCGGTATTTGTGGACCTGGTCTGAGGTTCTTGGGAGGGCTTGGATGGGACAAGACGGGATGAGATGAGAGGAGATGGGGTAGATGGACTTGGATGGTCGGGAAAGAGCAGGCTGGAGTGGAGTAATAGGCCGGGGAGGAGTTGGATGAAGTGGTTCTGGAGCAGACATCAAACCAGGACATCAGGGTGGGACATGCCACTGGAGGACAGGAGGAAGGTAGTGTCAACATGACACGTGGGGCTTGTTTCTAGACTGTGACGCAAAGCGAGAAAGCGAGGGACTGACTCAGAAGTAGCTCTGTTCCTTTTCAGACTCCCCCAGCTGATCCCCTCCTTCCTTTCCTCCTCCTCCCTTCGTTCGCTAATATTCTTCCCTCCTCTCGTCCATTTAGCCCCCTCTCAAAACGGTGGTTTTTCCAAGAAGCCGTCCTGCTATATCCATTGGGCCGCTCGGCAAGGATGTGTGTTCAGGGGTATCTCTCTTCACTGACATGGTGGTTTGCAATGTACGGGCCAGGAAATGTCTCCAGTGCACAGATTGTTACTTAAAGCTCCCATGATCCCTCTCACTCACACTCCATCCCATCACACTTTCCCAAGGGCCTCGGAGAATCCTTGTGGAGAAAGGGCACTCCTAGACCACATGTTACCCTGTTCGCCCTTGTCCCATTTTCTCCACTAATCTTCTGAATTGCTGTGGCTTTAACAAAATGCCTCTTGGGTCCTGCGTGATACTTTGGTGTTATCTGCCTGTTTTGAATTACAAGCTTAACAGCAGTGGCAGGGGGTTTATGAATATGGAGATAGGAATCGTATGTGTTTGGGATTTTTGGGGCATTGCGTATCCAATCATAGGTGTTTGGGATTTTCAGGGCATTGCGTATGTGTGTTTTGGTTTGTGGGAAAGCGAAAAGGATGGCTTTGAAAGTGTGAGAGGAAGAGGCAAGGAGGAGAGAAACAGACGGGAAACCAGAACGCAGAATGGGAGAGAAAACTGTCAACAGATAAGCATCAACCAGTTTGTCATTGTCACGTTCTGCTCAAAGTCACCGCTTGTCATGCCCTGCTTTTTACTACCTTACTGCCCGCTGATCTAAAAACAGATGGACCCGTGTGGGCGCAGCCGTAGACATCACGTATTCTGACGACAAGCAGTTAAGCTGCTCTCCATGACCAGTGCTTACCAAAGATGCCCTCCTTCGGGGGTTGTTTATGATTTGAAGGGCTCCCAGGTTCAAGCGGTGGAATAACCAATAAACAAATCTAGGTCACCAGACACTCAGGCAGGCACACTCCTATTTCTAAAACCTCCCTCTGGTCAATACCCGCCCTTCCTTTTCACCTCCTTCTCTTTCTCTAATTGCTCTCTCCCTTCCATTCATAAACTAGAAGAAAAAAAATACAAGGGGCATACTTAATTTCCAGTTCAAACTCTGTTCCTGGTGCCCATACGGCTAAGTGCCAGGCCTCACTCCCACCGCCAGCCCTTAGCCCTTATTTAAGCCTTCACCCCAAATTTAGCCCAAGTCATAAAGCCCAGCCCAGGCTTAGTCAATGTCCAGTAGGAGTCTCAGCTCAACCCCAATCCACATTTATTAGCCTACAGCACATAATAAACTCCCTGCCACATCCATTGCTGCAGCCCAGGCCTTGGTTATAGATCCAGTCATAACTCCAGCCTCAATCATGCCCCAGTCCCTGCCTTAGCCCATAGGTGCATTTCTAAACTTCAGCCGGGGCCTCTCTCCTGAGCGCCGAAAGTTCAACGGGACAGGCTGCAGACAGAGAGCAGACCGTGCAGGACGGATGTGGGCGTTTGTGGCTGCAGGGCTTCGGGGCTCAGGCTAAACATAGCCTGATTGGATAGTGGAAAGAAGTGGTGAAGTGTTTTGGTTAGGGCGGATGAACTATGTTATATGGGGAGGTCCGGGGAAGGCCAGGTCACCGGATGACTGAATAGAAAGAGTCAGTATTCATGTGTGTGTGCGTGCATTTGTGGAAGTGCATTTTTCCTATTGAAGTTTTATATGTGTCCGAGTCATGCCTACCAGTGAGCTCCGGGGCTGCATGAGCAACTCTGTGGAGCTGTGCCCGATGCCGTTAGGGATGCCGGCCGTTCGGTACATGGCGCCGACCGCGCGCCTCTTTCTAGCCTCCTTGGCCCCCTTCACCAGCTCCACCGTCACCCCGAGTTCAGCAAACGTCTGCACCCCTGCAGTGGCCGGAGCACCCTCCTCCCACAGCCGAAAATGACCATTATGGGTGACCGCTAGAGAAACACAAGACAGAGGAGAAGACAGTTACTGGAGTACAGTAGAAAATACAAGATGCTTATTCACTGGAGTGCATATCAGTGTCAATAAAGTACCACAGAACCTCGGCCCAGATGGTGAGATCATTTCCACCATGGAGCCTGTATGTATTTCAATGCCTGCCTCCAACTTCCTGTTCTTAAAAAGATAATTATGAAGGAAACGTCCACATGTGTGTCTTTGGAGTTATTGCACGGTTATGGTTACGTCCTTTCTCCATCTATCACTGATAAAACCACAACACAGGTTAGAGCTGCCAGGGGAGAGGTCGGGATCTCGGAGTCAGCAGCCAGACAACAGGCAGAAAAAAAAAATTGAAGTCATTTTGTTGATTCTCTTTCTTAAACCTTGGTCCAACTCAGATGTTTTTTTCACATTCTCATATTTAGTTTGGGTTATCTATAAAATCTGGTTGGAATCAAGAGACTGATTTAGGTAAAACTGTTTGTACCGCAATTTCTGGAGCTCCACATTGAAACCCACAGAAATCCACTGGCCTGGGACCAGTGGATTTAAGGGCAGAGTAAGGTTAGCCAGCAGCACACTGACAAATGCTCTGATGGTTCTGCCTTACCTCACCTTTCAAATTTACACACAGACACACATACACAAGCACGCTTACTTACTTAAACACTCCTGACAACACACACACACACTGCACTGAGCCGCACACACATTATACCCTGCACACTTCACACACTATCTTGTTTCTCCCCAAACTGCCATTACTTATGCGCTTAATTGCATTTCCATCCTAACAGGTTTCCCACAAGCGTCAAGACCCTGAAATTCGAGAACACATCACATTTAAGCCCCACCAAGATGTTAAAGCCCACTTCCCGCCCCTTCTAAATTGCTCCTGTTTGTTCTTAAGCCATGAGAAACTCCATTCCCCCGTCCCTCTGGCTCTGTCCTTGGTCCCCTGTCCCGTAGTCTCCACAACAAAGCCATTACAAAACCATCAGAGGCCCCCATACCTGACAGGTTAATGTTTTCCTTGTATTGTGACAAATTCAATTTTCCAGCGTCCCTTTTCCCTTCTGGTCACTGTCAGCCAGCTGAGGCTCCTGATCCTTGTGTTTTTTTTTGTTTTTTTTTAATGACAAAGCCCATTCCCTGTCGCCCCTGTCGCCCCTGTCAACCGGTCCCCAGTCCTTGCGGGACATTAAAAGTTGTAACGGGTGTGCCAGAATCCTCAGGGCAGTCTCCGTATGGCGTAAGTAGGCCATCATCCTCTGGCAGGGCAACAGGGCACGACTGGGAGAGCTGGAAGCCAGACAAAGCCACGGCCGCCACAGACGGTGATGCACGAGAGTAGTCTAACACACACACACATACAAACATCTGCCATCCATCCTATCCACCACTGCTTAGAAAAAAAGAGAGAGAGAAAAGGGGTCTGAATCCCTTCCTCCCCTTGTGGCTCTGAGGTAAGCGGTCTGACCCCACCACACCCCAACTATCATCACCCATCTCCATCAGCCCTGAAACCTACACTCCGCGCTTTACCGCCAACACTGTGGTAAACCAGCGGAAAGTGTGGGAAGTAGTGTAAGATTGAGAAAAATAGAGAAATATTAAAGATATGGCTAGAAAGCAGTTGGGAGGCAGAGCACGAGTGAACGAGAGTCAATGGGGTATCTGCCCTGCTTCATCTGGTAGCATTTAGGCTGTCTTTCTCACTGCTCTCTGCCCCGCACTGCTTTGCTCATTAACATCTCTCACCCTGCACTGTGTGTGTGTGTGTGTGTGTGTGTGTGTGTGTGTGTGCTGACGGCCCACAAGCACCAGCGCATGATGAGGTGGGAAAGACCCGGCCAGATCTGAGGTTGACCCAGTGTCCAGGCCAGACAGTGTAGCAGTGGTCACCGTCCCGCTCTCTTGCTCATCTACTGTTGTCATGGAAACTGTGCATAGATAAGAGTGATTTTTCTGTTCTAACTACCCATAAAGGAGTCGATAATATATTAGTATAACAATATAATAAATCGGTAATTCATTAATAGGATCCCTCAGTTTCTCTCTGCCATTACAAATCATCATGAGAGACTGAATATGAAAAATTCAGCAGAATAGATCATCAATTGTTTAAAGGTGCACCATGCAAAATTACTGATGGTCAATTGAAGTGAGGACCTTTTAGAGTCAACTGACAAAAAATGTGGAATATGTAATTTCATGTTTGAGTCTACATGGTACTCATTGTTGGAATGTCCACTGATAGTTTACGTGCTTATTCCACTATTTTGTCAGTAAAGTCTAAATGGCTCCCACTTCAATCAACCCTCGGGAATTTTCCATAATGCACCTTTAAGGTCAAATTTAACATAAGAAGTGGGCTGATTTTGGGACAACCAATCTCTTTCCCCCAAGAGTTTTTCTCACCTATGAGCTTGGACCACTGGGCAGGGGGGCGGAACAGAGGGTACTGCTTGGGGAAGGTCTGCGGGCTCCAGTGACCTGTAAAGACCAGAATGTAGG
Organism: Holocentrus rufus; assembly: GCA_900302615.1. Classification (NCBI taxonomy): domain Eukaryota; kingdom Metazoa; phylum Chordata; class Actinopteri; order Holocentriformes; family Holocentridae; genus Holocentrus; species Holocentrus rufus. The sequence goes on along the minus strand of OMLF01002294.1, from coordinate 12,968 downwards.
AGGCCGGACCCCTGGCTGCACACTCTGTGCCGTTGATTGGTTGCGTAGGGCCAGCATGGACCAGCGAGAGCCTGAGGAGCATGACGAGCAGCTGGTGCGGCCAACCACGGGCCAGGCGCTCTAATGACATCATCTGTAAGAGACGGAGGAAAGAAAAGATGGTTGTAAAAGTATTCCTCGCCCAAGGCAGAAAGGTAATAAGTTTGCACACACTGCTAAATGGCCAGGCTCCCTCCTCAAACTCTGACAATAATGTGTGTAAACATTTACTGCCCATGCCCCTGACTTTTCTCCAAACCAATGAAATGTGTGGCACACATTAAAGTCACAAAGGCCACCGAACAGACACTGACATCCCACAAGTACATTGGCATGAATGTAATCTTTGTCCTTTGGCAAGTAAATGGAACTCAAAGGATTTTAAACATCCTCAGCTCAGCCATGGGCTCATCATAACAAATGGATGCTGTGCGACTGAGCTTTGTTGAAACTCACATAACTTTATTTCAAATTCTAGTGAAGATCCCTCGGTTTCCAAAGATACCAAGTATGTCCTGCTGAATTACAGGGAAATGTGTATAAAACGATGCACGAGACAGCTAGATATTTTCTGTTTGATGTAATGCTGCAGCCATAAATGGTGTCTTGGGTTTAAATATTTCACTCAGTATAAGCATGATGTAGCTTCAGTGAAGCGCTGCAGCCAGCAGATATTTTTTCAATATTTTTTTTTCTAACTCTGAAGCTACTTAAAGGGAAATTTAGGAGAAAGTCAGAGAAGAGTTAAGGCGCACTTTTAGGAAACCCGGCCCAGACAATAGAGGAATATCAGCATAAGGTGGGAAATTCCACGTCCCTGCCCTGATACCGCAAAAGATCCATTTTATCTGTGTTTACAGGCCAAGTCTTATTGAACTCAGCGACCCTCCAGACTCCCCCTCCTATTCCCCTGGGCTGGGCTGAAGGTGGTGGTCCAGAGCCAATCTGCGGCTGCACTGCATAACCATTAACATTCATCACTGTCACAGTCATGTCTGGTACAGAAGCCACCCTTAAATAAAACAACATGGATGACATCCCCAAGGATAGATACAAATCCTGTCTGCCTGCTCTGCTGACCTCACCGACTGCCCATCCAGTGACCACTGGCTGCTGAGTCAGACTCTCGGTGTGAGAAACAGAGAGATCAGGAGGAGGGGGACACATGGATAACACATTTTTGTTTACATGTAATTGTGCATCACGTGCAGCTGAAGGCAACAGAGAGGAGTAGCACTGAATGTAAAATATGCACAGTGTGTATGTGCACGGGCTGTGTTCTTTTCTTCCGTTGCGTATGTGCACATGTGCATAAGCTCAGCCTCTCTTCTCCCGACACTGTGCTGTCAACGGGTGTTAGTAGATTTTTACGATGCTGCAGGAGATGATTGTAAATCAGAGTCAAATCAGAGTCCCATCCTCCCCTCTGCACTTCTCCACCCATGCTCTCATCCCGCCGCTGCTCACTCGCTCCGGTCCCATGATTTACCGCCCTGTTTATGGGAATGGCAGAATTAAAATAACAGAACAACGGGCCCGACAACCTATTCTCAGTACAGTGTGTGACTGTGTGTGTGTATGGGTGTTCCTATACGTAGGCATGTATATCTATATGCACTGCAAACAGATACAGATGCATTTAATACTTGGTTTTTAAAATCTTGCTTCATGTTACAATTTTCTGAAAAATGGCAACAGAAATTTGCCGATGGGACGATATAATTTCATGTTTCTAAAAAAAACTTTTATAAAGATATTTTTTATAATCAATTGACAAGATCTTAAAGTAGCATGATACACCTTAATTCAAATGCATTGACATTGACTCTCAAGACAAATGTAATGATACCAGATTGAGTGACATTTGCAGTGTTTGTGTGTGTGTGTTATTGAAAGGGAGAGTGATGCTAGCTGCAGCACAGTGCAACATTTCAACGGGTTATACCATATAATTGTGATTCCAAGCAGCTCCAGAATGTAGACAGTTAAATTTGGTTAAGTCGACCCGCACACAAAAACACGCGTGCGCGCACACACGCACACGCCCTGCGCGCATAACACTCATATCTTGCTGCACATTGTCCCTGAAGTCTATTTCCAGAGGTCAGATTGTGTTACTCTTCTAATATAGCTGCAAAACTCCAACTCTGTCATTTTTCTGACCGCAGCCTTATATGTCATTGAGCATGTTATCCATTCCCTGTCTCCCCTAAACTTATATTAACCACTGCAAAGTTTAACAGCCAGCCATAAAAATACCTAGAGTATGGAGACACACAGAGCCTAGCTTTGATCTCACTGCTCAGTCATCCGATCATCTCACCGGCTGCAACTGTGCAGCAGTGTAGGAGGCTGAGAGGGATGCTTAACTACGCCGCTTAATATCTTTCCTCCAGAAAGTCACCTTTTTTGGAATCAGGGTTAGCGGTCTTATTTTCAGATGGACAGCTGTGCAGTTTTGAACTTATTGAGCGTTTTGTGAACAGGACACACGGGCCCTGGGTTCTTAAAACGTATTCAGTTCACCAAAGAAAACAACTGGGGCTAGGACAGTGGTTCTCAATCTGGGGATTTGGACCCCCCCAGGGGATCGTGCAATGATTCTGGGAAGGTCGCAAGATGATTATGACATAGGAAAACACATTCTGATTATAGAAAAGTATTATCAGGTTTATTTTTTCATATCTTTTCTCCATTTTGACTGTTTTCCTGTGAACTGGAGCCCTCCTTTGATAAGTAAATGAATAAAACAACCTGAAAATGGAGCTGTTCTCCACTTGGACTGATCACCACTCTGCATATGCAGCCTGTGACAGGGGCCGCAAGTAGGCATCGCTTCATTTTAAGGGGTCACGAGGAAAAAAAAAAAAAAAAAACTAGGCTAAGACGCTAGGAGATTTTCACATTCAAATGCAACATCAGCTGTTTCTGTCCTGTCGGCACAGAGCAGTGTGTTCAGTATAGAAAAGGAGGTCAGCTCAGTCATACAGTAGGATATTGTGTGTGTCTGACACACATACACACACACACACACAAACAAATATGCACACAGTCCAGGATAATGGCATGGTAGACAACATTTCATAATGAGAAATGTACAGCAAGTTTAAATTACATAGTTTTTTCCACAGATGATTTGTGTCTGATACAAGCTGTGCTGTGGGCCAGACAGAGGTTGTGTTGTGATCTATAAATCAGGGATGAGAGGACAACCTCAGTCTGCACTGAGACTTTAACTCGCTGGACCCTGAGACCTTCCGTCTGAACTTGTCACCCAGACACTGTCCTAACACGGTGAAGAGACATTTCTGACATTCCCACACTGACACACTGAACTTCACCAGTCAACACACAAGGAGCACCTATACATGCTGATAAGAAAAACACACTGACGTATGGACATGGAGTGGACGTGCATAAAAATATAAGAATAATAACTTATTATCAACACATGGGTAACTTATTGTCTTCAGTCGACATTCACACACATACACACAGGCGCACACACATGCACACACACACACACAAACATGCACAGACTTATTCTCATCAGTCAACAAAGACATAGTCACATACACAGCAGTTTTTGGTCTTTCTCTCGGGCACAAGACACAATAAAACAAGGGGATGTGGCGCGGTGCCAAGCGTAAAGGCTGCAGCCCTGTGGGCACCTCCTCTATGTAATTACAGCAGGCTCATGCAGGGATAATACACACATTCACCTAAGCTCATATACACAGGCACGCAGGCGTGCATGCACACACACACACACAGACACACACACATTTGTATACACAGCAGGAGATCTGTTCAGTTTTAACAAGAGAATGGTGGGAAGGTAATTTGCAGTTTTTCCTAGGATTTTCTCAAAAATCTATTGTAAAAAGGGGTTGGGAGGGTGGATCCACAACTACATGCTGAGGAAGGAGATGCCGTTCACTCTCATTCACTGTCATTCTCCCCAAATTTCCCTTTTTACATTCTCCTAGTAGACAATCTATGATGGATGAACACATGGTTGCTTTCTCTATCTGACACACAAACACGTGGAAACGTGGAAACACTGAGACAGACACACAGACACACATATGGTCAAGCAAAAAGAGGTCAGACACCTTTAGCTATTTCTCTTGCAGGCTGAGGGGAAACCACAACAGTGCGGGCAGCAGCTCAGACAGGGAAAAGAGAAATAGCTGGTACCTAGATTGGCCTGAAGCATTTCACCAGAGCCACAGCAGTGCTAAAGAGACCAGAGAGGAAGGACAGTGGCAGTCCTCATGTTTGGTCGCCATGGTAACATGCATGTATGTTAAATTCACATAAAGTTGTATACAGGAAGGTGCAGCTACATACGGTCACTGTCATGTGAAAACCCCGCAGCTCCAAAATGTCAACTTTTTAGACATTAATTATAAACAACCTGATGAAAATGCACTTTTTTGATTCTATCCAAAAGATTTTACAGGGTTTTCTGAACCTGTGGAGTCAGAGGATTTTTTTTCAACCCATTGAGAAGCCAATTGCAAATGAAATCATGAAACTCACCAAAATTGGAGTTACAAGGTTTTCACACTGATCAAATAACAATACATGCACATACCCATAAAAATGCAGCTGCTGTACTGCATAATGCTAATGCCAGCAAATACATATTCAGGGATGTGAGACAAATCAGGAGAACAATACTGGAAATGAATGGGAGGCATAATCCTGACAAAAAAAGAAAAAAACCTCTGCACATTATTGCCTCATGAATATATAAATAGCAGAAATTCCCATAAATTGATCTCCCTAAAGACAACTCTACTGCCAAGCCGGCTCACTGGATCTCACACAGCTACAAAAGCATGCATGCAATCAAGCACATCGACACTCTGACATGTAGATTCCCACTCAGAGAGAATGAATGAAGCGCCGGGCGTGTGTGTGTGCGTGCGTGTGTGTGTGTGTCCTACCTGTGTTGGATCAGTCTGTCAGTGGCAGAGAGGAGTTGCAGCAGAATTACACTGTTGGGACCTCAGGGGAGTGCAGTGCTCGGCTCACTTTTCTCTCCTCCTCTCTGCTGCCACAGGCCGTCTGCTACAACCTTGTGAAACCTTATCAGCCTTTATCCCTCACCCTCCTCTATCTCTCTCTTTCTCCAAATTTCTCTCTCTTCCTCCGTCCTCCC
>OMLF01002284.1:7145-22405 GCA_900302615.1 Holocentrus rufus | reverse complement strand
CGTACTCACACAGACAGAGGAGAAAAGGTTAGTAACACACACAAAAAACAACAGAGACAGAGGGTGTCTACCAACCAGGGAAAGAGAAAGAAGGACAGAGAAAGACATCTAAACCGGCAGACCCTAATCTAAACTAAGATAGGACAGTCTGTGAAGTGACTCAGCCTCCCTCCATGGTCAATAGAAGCAAATTTTATCCATAGGATAAAGAAAACAGATACATCTTGAATTGGTTTTGAACGTAACAAAGGAGTTTGCCTCCTTGATTTCTGCAGGTAAGCCGTTCCAAAGGAAGGGAGATCGATAGGAAAAGGCACGGTAGCCGGCCGACTATTTTTTAACTGTTGGAACAACCGATAAACCAGCACCTTGAGAGTGAAGCGCACGGGGAGGACTCTAGGGTGAAATTAAATCAGTTAAATAAGCCGGTGCAAGGCCATGTAAATCTTATATGTTGATAAAAGGACCTTAAAGCCAATGAAGGGAAGACAGGACAGGTGTAATATGGTCAAATTTCCTGGTTCTGGTCAGGATTCTGGCAGCAGCATTCTGGACAAGCTGGAGACTTTTAGTTCTAGAAGCAGGCAGACCAGAGTACAAAACATTACAGCAATCAAGACGAGATGTGACAAACGCATGGACAATAGTTTCTGCATCTGCCATCAGTCACATGGGACGAATTGTGGCAATACTACGGCTTCTACGCTATAGGCGACCTGGAAAAAAACCTTAAATGACCCCCTCCACTTGTCAGCCTGGTGACATATGACAGGCAGGTTTTGTTTCCGTCCTCTTCCTGTCCTCTGTAAGTTTCACTCAGCTTTCATTCTCAGACTTTCAAGGTCATCTTTAGATGTGCATCAGCGGCCCCGACAGACCTCAGCGCTGCTCTCCCATCATCCTTCCTCTCTTGTCGGCTTGCCCCGCCATGCAGAAAAATCTAACTACAGTATGTCTGCTGCAAAAGCCCTCAGCTCGCTCTCTTTCTCAATACTATGCACACCCACAAACACACATCCATATACTAGCATGCATGAGTGCAGACGAGCACGCAGACGCGCACACACAGACACAAACACACAGGAACACGACAGGTGAACCGGTGAAAATCCGAGTTGCCCAACAGGAACAAGGTGCCTGAATCTACTCAGACTGATGTTTTGGGCTGACCTTCAGTGATAATGGATGAGAAATAATGGAAAAGGCTGATATCAAGACGAGAAACATCGCTGTACCAGCTTGATTTTTGTGGTCATGAACGAGGTGGACTGATTTGATTAGGGAGCCTTTTGAGGGTAAATCTGTGGTCATGATTTACTGTTGAGGAAAAGCTACATTATCATTGAAATTGAGTTATTTTACAAAGGACCTTTATCTGGTTTTGAATTTGTCTAGACGCATATTCTTCAGCTTAATTAAGGCGCTTTTGATTACCGTGCTACAGGTCTTCATTAGCGCAGGGGAACAAAAGAGGCTGTTTTTAGCATTGAGGAGGCTTCATAAAAACCCTCCATCCCACTCAGAATGCCACACTCAACAGAGAAAGCTGTCTACTGACAATCTCCTGTTTTTCCCCAAAAACAGCGCATTGGCCATTCGTTTCAGCAGGGAGGAATCAGTTGTCACTCCTCCTTTACCTTTTAAAACAATGGCCTATTTGTAGTCAGTGTGGGTTGTGCAGAGTAGCCAGTGCCCGGTTAATTTCCACTGATGACTGAGCAGTGTGACTTAACTGAGCTTTCCCAGCCCCCCCAGTCAAACACAAATGAATATATTCATCACTAAAACTGAGAACAGCCTAAAGTCAGTTGTACAATGGAATATATACATCAGCAATCAGAGCTTTCTGTAAGAGGCCAATTTTATACCCTCTGCATCTCTGCTTCCTTCATCCTTGTTTGAGTTATCACATGTATTGAAGGTTTATTTTTTTTCAAAACTTGCAGTCCTCTACTCTGATTCAATCATGAATGCAAGAAAAGAAGTGTTCAGAAGTGAGCACTATTGAGAAAAAGCTTGCCATTCAATTTCAGCGTTTCAGGTATGTTGCCATCCGTTTTCAAAAGCAGGCACGGTGACAGTGCCCATCACAGGACTTAAAATACTCAAGATGCAAGTGTTTGAATGGCAATGTAATTTCTTGTATCTTTTTTATACAAGAATAGAGTGTATTTTAGCATATTTCTGAGCATCACAGAGAAAACTATTGTTGGATTTTTTCAGTTTCATATTCCATTGACTTCTCAGGAACAAATTGTACTGTTCAGGCAGCCATCTATAATTAAGAAAATGAATTACTCTACATCAATGAGCAGCAGTTTGAAGCGGTCTACCTCAGCCGGTCTCTCGCAGTAGGATGTAGCAGGTGTCTAACAACCAGTTCGAGAAATGGTGTCAGCAGATGGTGAAAACCAGCATGCCATTAGTGCATTTTTGACTTTTGTAAACAGTTGTAGGGCTAGCAAACTCAAATCTGCTCTATGAAAGAAAATTGCAGGTGATATCCAGGGTCACCTTTGCACTGTTCTATTAATATTTTCATGCAGAGCTCTCTCTTCCAGAGCTAGAAACCACAAAAACAAGAATGTGTTATTATCAGAATGTGCAACACAGAGCTCCTTTAATTGAAAAGAATGGGACGCTAACTTGTGATACTGTGATTTTCACCCTCATGACAACCTGACAGCGATAACAGTCTGGAACAGAAACTGAACCCGTACCAACACAACTGTGGCCACATGATCAAATCAGTCAGATATCAGAGAGCTGATATGTGTTAGTGGTCTGTGAGCTCCTGTGGGAGTCAGATATTTTCCAGGCTTTGCCCCCTCAAGACCGACAATGACTCAGTGGCCAGGTCGGAGTGATTCCATGTCACAACAGTTTGTACAGCTGTCAAACAGTCTCACATCTCTCTAATCACATTCCTTTCACCTTTCCTGTCCTCAAACACACACACACACACACACACACACTCACACACACGCATGCACGGTTGTGTTTATATCACTTCAGAGGACATTACATTGATTTACATTCATTTCGTGGAGACTTACCCTGACCCTAACCATAACAACTACATGCCTAACCCTAACCCTTACCCCAACCTTAACCTAACCCTAAAGTTACCTTAACTTTAAACCAAGTGTTCAGCCTAAAATTAATGATGTTCACTAAGGGAACTACATATTTGACCCTGTAAGGCAGGCGAGTCCCACACATGACTGTGTAAACAGATTTACGCCCCCACAACATGAGGAATACCGAGACCACACACACACACACACACACACACACACACATACATACACACAAACTGTTTCCAGTGTCTGTACTGTTCATCAACAATGAGTTATAACGTTGTAACAAGGCATGGCTGCACAAGAGGTCATAAAAACATAGTTAATCTTACATAATAACAATGGCAGCATTTACATGCTATTGTCCATAATCTTGTTAATTGCAAATAGCCTAACATAAATTTCCCATCTGCCTGTAGTGTCCTGAATGCACACTGTACCCCCTCCCTCTTTGACGGATCAGTAGTAGGTTACTTCAAATGTATGGGAAAGAAATGATAATCAATCAATAAATGAAACCAAAGTGAAAGAAATAAAATGTTTACATGCCACAAAAACATGTCCATCTATTGGATTTCTCTTCTCACAATGAGAGTATGAGCTCAGCCGGGTTATTCTAACTTAGGTAGGACATTTATAGGTTTCTCCCAACAGCAAATTACTTTAGTAGCTCAGTAAAAAATGGAATTCTCTGTGCATGTAAACATAGCCAGCAGCTTTTACAGAAAAATAGGAAGATGTTTTATGAGAGTTAAGTTGCCATTTTCCGGGCATAGCTACAGATATATTATTTGAGAGACATCTCACCTGATCCAAGTAAGTGATGTCTTTACAGATGGCAATGTGTTTTTAAATTTGCTGTGTGGCTCTCTAAATGCATCTGCACAAACAGAAGAAATAGCCTATAGCGGGTAGGAGAAAATGTACCAGAACACCATTCAGATAGCACAGAAAGTTTGTATGTTTTACTTTGCAATAGAAGCAACATTCAGATTTCCACTTGATTTATTTATTTATTTGTTGCTAAGCTTTTCCCCTTCTACACACATTTCAACCTTGTTAACCACAGGGCAAAGCAGCCTTCAGCGATTGCAGCGGAGATCTTTGTAAATGAAAGCATGTTCATGAAAAAACACAAGACTTGTATTTTTGAAAGGCTGCAATAAGTCAAGTACCAGTCACTTTCATGAGAGAAATGTTTATCAGCTGCCACTAACACTAAGGTGACATTTTGTCAATATGATGAATAACTTGAAGCATGTTGTAGTGGCACTATTGAGCTAAGTATTTGTGCAAATGCATAATGTTTTTATGTATGAATTCCCTTGTCACTCAGAAAAGTATTTTGTTTTAATTTATTGGAACATAAACAACTGGGAGTTGGGAAATCTCATTTTTATGCAGTATAATGATTCCTTTAAAGTTTGAAATGTAAAAAAATAATAAGAAGAAGACAAATAAAAATATTTGGTAAATTCAGTTCTCTCTCATATGAAACATTCAAACATTCAAAATGCCGTCAGTTAAGTTTATTTATGCATTTCTCACAGATAGGAGTCAAAAAACGCTTCACAAAAACATTTACAAAGTGCTTACAAAAATAGCTAAGTGGAAAATATGAAATGAAATGAGGTAAGAGAAAACAATAATAAAACAAGCACAAATAAGCATTTATAGTATTTATATTTTTAAAAAACCTTTCTACAATTATGCTACTATTAGGTCAAAAACAGTAAAAAAAAAAAGTTTTAAAATTAGCATACTGTACTACGTGTTATATGCGATATTGTAATACTGCAATACTACAAATTCACTTTTAATGTTAAAAATTATATAGAACAGAATACCTATAAATCCCCACTACACAAGGCAATACCATATGTGTTTACCCTGTAGAAAATCTTACTGTCTGCATTTCTGGCTGTTGTTAAAATGCTGCGAGTTTGACAGGCAACACACAGACTTGGATAATGATTGACCTCTGAGTTAAAACTGAAGCAGCACGCCAGACTGGATGTCTAGGAATGTAGTTATTCAAAGCAAAGCGCTATAACTGGCTCTCGGGCCACTTCTTGGAGCAGAACAAAATGTTTTCCATCTCAGGCCAAGATTTACATTTTCATCTGAATGGCTCTAACACTTGAATGATTGCGCAGTAAAAGGTATGCATGCCAAAATTGGAACGGTTAGCACTCATGGGAGAATTTTTGTGGTCTCTGGAGTAGGTTTCTTTATTCCTTTTCAATTAGCTTTGAGATCTTGAAGCAGTGCCTGACAATGAAAGGGACATAAAATATTTCGAGAACAGCAGATGTTTATTTTCCCAAAGACTTAAATTACAGGAAGCAGTATCAGTTTAAATTTGTCCACCTCTGCCAAGCCATGCAAAGAAAAAAAAAGCACAGTAATAAAACAAATGTCCTATGTGCTTTTATATGCAGTGAAAACCCATTAATAGGGTCAGCTTTTGCAAGCTGTTTAATGGTTTCAGCTTGTACGCTGCCAAAGGATGATAAACACTTACTCACTAGTAATTGCTCTATCAAATACGAGAGGCTAATGTTCTGTGACTGAAACAGATTTTTTTTTAGGTTAGAGTTAAAAAAATTGTATCACAGTCTTTGGCTGTTAGAAGTGTTTTTTATTGTTGGAATGCTGACTTGGGCAGATCCACAGTAATGGTCTGATGAACTCCATATTTTTTCCTCATCACTCAATTCCATGCAAAATGCCCGTGGAGTAATCAAAGTGCTGCAAATGCTGGGATGCCTAGCTGGCCCGAAGATTTTGCTAAAATTAATTTCATTCCATTTCCTGTATCGGCTCAGAGACCGTTCACTGCCAAATAAAGCCAAACAAAGTTAAAGTTAATGTTGGGAGTGGGTTTTGAGCAATTAAATTCAGCATCAAGGCTTATGTAGAAATTGTCCATTATCGCTCCAATTTCCTTTAAAAAGATATGGTGCAAAGCAGTTCTGACATTCTCTTCATTATATATTTTCTGGATATAGCCTTCCAAGCCATTACACACTGGAGAAGAGGAGGCTCCATTTTGGTCTGCCAGAAAATAGAGCAAAAATGAGCAGAAGAAGAATGGGAGAGTTTGTCTGCATCTCAAGAGAAATATCTTAGAAAGTTCAGAAAATAGCATTCACATTTAATGTAAAAGATTTTGTTTGTGGACAAAGACACAGCTGGGCAACAATCATTCTGTCTCTCTTAAACCTTAGAGTGGAAAACAATTACAAGCAGCGTGCATGCTGTGACAAGTCTCTAATGCTGTAATGGCCGAATAAGGAAAATGGACGTTTGCAACAGAAACAAACAGATAAGAAATGTGTTACCTTAAATATAAGTTACCCCCTTGTATAGGGCTTCATTACTTAAAAAGGCTGCAGTAACATGTTATTTGAGCCACTTTAGCGAGTCCAGACCAGCACTGCATTGGCTTTACTCTAATTCAAAGAAAATGTGAGTGTTTCTAACAGCTCTCTTCATTAGGGTGTATCTCTGTGTTGCACTTACTAGGTTTGACAGACTCCTGTATCTCCTATGATAATGCAGGAAAAAGTGGGAGATTCCTTTACTAAGCAGGGACATTTACTGTAAACAGCCTTGGCAGCCAATACTCAAATGTTAGTAGGCGTGCACCACCAACAGCCATGGTCTGGTCCATCTTTCACTATGCTGGATGTATTTTTTTGTTTCAGAGCTTTTGGGTAATATGCAGGTGGATGAGATGAGGCTTTTTGGGGACATGCAACAAGATTTTTGTGTGTGTAATTCAATTGAGTTGAATTTAGATTAAAATGCTCCACTTAACCAATGAAATCCATCTGAAATTGGATGATTTGGGCTATGCTGGATTTGTAACTTTTCTGTTTTCACTGAGAATTAAAACTCATGGGTTTAAATTGGGTCTTAAATTATAAATTAAAGCTGGAAACTGAAAAACTTAAGGTGATATTGGTTATTGGCAGTGTAAGAGATGGGACTAGTGGAACAAAGTCCATGCCGCCTTATGTGCAAAGTAGTCATGAAAGTGGAATTTTTCATGAGCAGAGATACTTTACTGCTGGTTCATAAGCAAAGATAAAATTCACTTCAGATGATAGCTAGACATAATTTATATTTCATTTGTATATTTTTTCATGTTTTTCTAATGCTATAAAAGATTTTCCTTTGGTTGGTTTTGATGTCTCACTTCATAAAATTCCCAAGGTGAGGCACACAGAAGCAACGGTTGTACTAATTCACTCTCATATTTATCAAAGAATAAGTACAAAATTTAAAACTTGCAGTCTCTTTCAAAAGTGCAGGACAGTGACTCTTAACTTTGTGTTTGCATGCTTCACTTTGGGAAATTTGCTTGGAAGTTACAGTTGTTTTGGGAGTACACTGCAGCCAATTATTTGAATTACATTATGTTTACTGTAGGGAGATTTCTGACTATTTTTTAATAAATTACTGGATGTCCCCAAGTAATACTAATCCACTCCAACTAGAGCTTGTGTCCATTTGAGGGATTAGAGGAAACTTCCCTCCCTTGAGTCACAGTAAGCTTTGACTGCCAAAGTCTGACCTTCATTGTCCACAAGTAAATAAAGCGAATCCATCTCTTTAATAGATGGATTAGTAGTTTGGCAATTCCGGTCTTTTCTTGGTTTAATTTAATTTGTGCTTGTGCCTTAAGTACTGACAAACATTGACAACAAGACTATTTTACACGACAACTATCTTCTCAAAAGGTGTTCTCAGACCTTGGCCTTGTAAGAGTTGGATGCATTTATTTTCAAAAGTTTGAATGCCACGCTCGTCTACATCTCCATATTTCTTGGCAATCTTGTGTAAGTAAAAGAAATTAAACATGTTTGAAATTATCATGAGGGACGAGTCTGGATTTAGATGGATTGGTAGGAACGAGACTGAGTTGTCACTCCATGTTACAAGATAATCTGTACTGACCCTCTGTACCCATGGTCCCAAAATCTGTTCAAATCAGCTCAGACTCACCCTGATCTCACAAAGTGGTTGGACTGTCCAAATGAGGCTCAAACTGGAGTAACAACTTTTAATCTGTCTTCTGTATTTTTAAAGATAGAAAATTACTTGTTTGTGAAGGATGGGAATATCATAATTTGAAAAAATAGAGTAATAAAAAAGGGAAAAATGAATAAATAAAGATGAAAAATGTGAAAGACTAGCAACAGATGTAGTGCTTGTAAAGTGCTTGTGTCCTGTTCCCTTTGGAGCAGCGTATTCCTGTTAGAGCAGAATCTGAGAGGATGGACATCCATTATCTCTGGTGCCGTGGAGGTAGAGAGAGGATTATCTGACTGCTGCAGGTTTAGCTGGCGTCCCACAGTTTGCAGACATCAAGATCCATCTCCCCAGTGTCGATCAGAGTCTGGCGCGTGTCTCCATTAGCACCTTGTGGCTGATGCTTTCCATCCACCATCCATCGCTTAGTGTCACACAGCCTTAATTGGGCATGGTAATTATCCAATCACACAATATTAAGTGTCCTATTTGTGGAAATGTGGTTGCTGAAAATGAATAGTTATTGATTAGCTGCACTGACATTCAACTTACTCCTTTTCGCACATTAGCCTAGCATTGATTGCTGGCAGCGGTTCCTGTGTGCAATACTCAGAATCGACCGGAATCCTAATGTGCGGTCCAGGCTTGACCATTAGGACCATCCATTATCACACTCACTATCCATAGGCTTGTCACTCAGGCTTGGTGGGAAATTGGCAAGCAGACATGATTGTGACTGTGAGGCAGAAACAGATTTGGGTTCTCTAGTTTCTGTCAGCGGGCTGTTACATAATTAATCAACTGTAGCCGATACTTTATGGTTTGCCTGTGACTTTGAATATGTATGAAGTTGTTTTATGTGTTGCTACTTACTTAGAGCTAGCCTGTTGTTTTGTTATGTGTCAGCCCTAATAAGTGCTTGCCACAGTGTGTATTTTCTAAGTATTAAGCTTGTGGATTCACTGTGAGTTTATGCCTTGCCTTTAAAGTGTTATGTGTCTCGTGGAGTTAGAATCTCACTGAGATATTTTGCTCTGTTGTCATTTTGAAATAAATCAAACGTACGTATCAGGGTCGCACCAGGCCTGGCAAAACATCATTATTGTGTGCTTCAAGACACGTTTCTTGATCTCTGGTCTACATACAATATCTGCTCATCCCATGATGGATCATTACATGGTTTTGCAACGGTGTGCACCTAATAACTTCAACTGTTTTGAACTACTTTGATCACGACAAGTTTAAATAAGACATACTGTAGATTCAGTACTGTACAAAAGCACTTGATCCCTCTGAGCTCCATTTCAGCTCCACCCTTGAGAATCATATGCAAATTCTTTTTAGATTTTTCTTTAAGAAGTTCAAGATACATTCACTGACACACAATTACTATCACATAACTTTTTATTTTTATTTTTTATAAGGATTATGTGAGCCATCATTATCAAGCAGGCAGTTAAGGTATGACATCCCAATTAATTATTTTACTCTCTTCGCCTTTGCAAAGTGAGTGCCAAACTTGAATATGGTCAGCTTGCAATGCTGGCTACTTAAAATTCTGTCCCCTGCAAGAGCTTCTTGTCCAAGCTGAGAGCCAGTCAGCTGTGGGGAGCCTGATTTCATTGCTTATACCGGTTGTCCGCACAAGCAATCTCTTTATGTTCTGCATTTATGGGTAACCTGGGCTTGCTGGGGGTCCAAAGTTTGGTGGAGATCTATCATCGTAACACAGGTAGGCAGTTTAATAACGCTGCTGTGGGCTCCCGAGAAAAGCCAGCCATTTATTTAATGTAACGTGGGCAATGTTGGGGGGCTGACAGGAGGCCCAGGCAGGAAAAATGACACCCTGTTACCTCTACCTGCTGAATTCATAGAGGAGGAGAGAAGCTTGGCAAGGAATGTGCTGTTTTATACTGTACTCTCTATGGGCATTAATGATCTGTAAAGGTAAATGAAGACACTGCTACTACTTTTAAGTCTTTGTGTGCAGTATTACAAGTATTCATGTAACACTAAGGCTATAACCAGACTAAAATCCACACTGCAAAAAAATCCTTACTGTAAAAAATATTTTTGTCTTATATCTTAAATGAAAATCTTGTTTTTACTAATCAAATTGTTTCCAGAATTTACTTGAATCAAGTGTCATTTGCTTGATACTAGTGGACTGATCTGCCTTATTCTGCCTTAATTGTTTCAACATGTTTATACTTGTTAGGATCTGGTTTATGCTGAAAATCAAAAATAAGTGAAATCGCATGGGAAACAAGTTCATCCTATTGGCATATTTTTTCACATATTTTGATTAAAATTTGATTTTAACACTAAATATGAGACTGACTAAAATAAATGACTTATGAAGGAGATTTTTTACAGTGCAGACCTTTAGTGGGAGACATGGGGGTTCTTCCCCTGAAGTATTTTGGTCATTTAAATTCAAGTGATCACAACAGCCCAGCTACCATGTTAAATTAGATTTGGAGATTTGCCAAGAATGCCACCCTCTGAAGAGCTATAAGCATAGGGTCCTGTTAAGGACAGTTTACTAAGTATATAAATATTTGCGGACACAACAATATATTTTAACATGGACAAAAGAACCTTTGAGAAAGTGTGTCATTTTAATTTACTGCACCAATTTATTCCTGCAACTGATCCATGGTTCAACTTATTTTTCCCAGATGGGCAGTTGGTTTCCAGCATGGCACTCTTGAGACAGAAAATAGCAATTCTCATAAAACACTAACATGCTTAGTAATGATGCAGTGGATTCAACCAAATATAACAATCACCATCAGCGGCACTAAAATTTACAAAGTAAATACTAAAAACTAAATATCAGAAGCCAGTAGAGATAGTTACACACTTGAACACTGAAACGTGGTAAATGTTGCACTTCAATTTGATATCAAATTCCCCTGTCAGTCCTCGTTAGACCTAGCTTATGTGATCAAACGCCCACTTATGTCATAGAAAGACACTAAACTATATTGGCACAGAAAACCTTTTGGTAGGAACTACTTTTCTGTAGCTTACTAACACGATATAGAAGACATGGGCAAATGTATTGTTATAATTACCTCTAAACCTAATCTGGCAACACATCAGGTAGGAATGCACATTTGTCACAATTTATAGGCTGGTTTGACATAAATTCCCTCACAATTTGTATGTAAGCCAAAGGCTGCAGGTACTTTGTATTGCATCAACACCACAAGTGAGAGTCACAAGTGCTTGATTTGCAAGCACTTGTGACTGAGTGTCATTTTCCATATATACAGGACAACAGTGAGATCTGAACTTCTTCATAGTGTCATATAGAGTTAAAGCACAACACTGTATAATACAGTGTTCTCTGCTAAACTTCAGTCATGCATTTTAATAAAGAATGTAGTTCAATTAGTTCACCTGAAACAGTTTAAACCTACATTACTATAAACAGTGAATTTGTAAACTGCATTTTTAATACTGATGATGAAAGATTTATTGTTGTTGTGCATATTAATGTGTTAAACTGAAGACAGGGTTTAAATAGAGATCTTTTTTTTTTTTTTTTTTGCTGTTGGAAGAGAAGATGCTCTTTGCAACTCCATGCTTCCCAAAACAGCAAAGGTGTTTTCCTTTGCTCATAAATATTTCAAGATGTCTCAGGAATGGCCTTTTAACACAGACTTTCCTCCTGATATAGAAGGATTGAAAGAAACAGGAAAAAAAAATAGAGAATTTAACGATGAGTTTATTTGACAGCACTCGCAGAAATTTTCAGTTCTCCTCTGCGTTAGGTATAAAGATTCTTCCAGATAGTATTTGTCCAGATTTACTCTGAATGCCTCAGAGTTTTACTTCTGCCTCAGAGTACGTGCTCCTCTGTGTGCTGGCTGTGTACACCACGTCACACTGATGCTCCTCGTTGCGTGGAAAGTTTGCTGTGGCAAGAAGCCCGCTTGTAAATCATGCATATTGGATGAGACATGCAGCAGATGAGCCTGGGCCCTCCAGTCAGGCCTAACATTAATTAAATATCATTGGCCCTGCTTCCGTACCTCATTTCATGCCACATTCACACCTTGTCTAGGCTTGTTGAGGAAAAGTTGAGATGAAAGTTGTGGCTGTGCACCCTCCTACAATCCATATAAGGGCTCGGGTAGAGCATCTTGGCCTTAATGTGAGGATTTGGGGTTTGGATTTCTACATGGACCACACAAGGAAATTTATATTTGTGAAACATCTCAAGGAAACCTGTGCACAGGGACACTTTTCTATGGTGGGGAAAAATAACCTCAATATGAGAGATATTTACAGCTTAAAGATGCTGGTTTAGAGTCCCAGTGGTGTTGATTGTAGATTGCAGACAAATAGGTTTTGATGTCAGCGATTATGTTGTTTTTTTGTTTGATTATGAGACTCCTATGATTAAGCAGTTTATATGCGTTGCATAAATTCACATTTTAATGCAATTCTCCATAGAATGATTACTGATTGAATATATTGTGGTTGCTCTGAAGCAATATCAGCAAATTCCTTCTTGCGCTAAACCGTAGTTGAGTTTTTCCCTTCACATTTATAACTTTACCTCAGTTTATCCAATGATGAGAATCAGTATTTGAAGGCTGCATGTTAATAAGCAATGTAGATGTAAAACTTAACAAATCAATGAGTGTTTGGCAAGTGTCACAACCTGCAAAAACAACAGGATCATTCAGATTAAGGTAACATTGGAGCACCTCTACAATATACTTAATACAGCAGCAGTGTTAATACTTTTATTTTGAACTTAAAGTAAAATAGTTTGATTCAGATAATCATGTGAGACATTTAATAATTGCAGTATCCTCACAATCCAAGTATTGGTACATATAGTATATGAAGAAATGATTTTGTCTGTGTTTTTGAGGAAGTGTTTACACATCTATACTGCTGTACTCACCCTAATATTTATCAGCCATCCACAGTTTCCTTTGATCCATTTCTGTGTTGTCTTGCTCTCTGCTAAAGCAGAATTAAATTGTCTGAGTTTGAAGAATTTCCTTGCAAGAGCCAAATTATTTGATACTGTTTTTCTTCACACACACACACACACACACACACAAAAAAAAGGTATATTCACTTATCTTTCTATGCTTTCTCTCACTTATAAAACAGTATGGTCCAGAGGTCTTTTTCTAAAGGTCTCTGGCAGTGAGTGACTTATCTTCACATCATGGCACTAAGCCATTCAAAGAGAAAAACATGCTTCAGGAATGCTATTGGCATTTCATGCTATGAAAAATCCAGCGAGAATGTTAGAAAATCATAAGTAGTTTAATATTTTTTTGGAACAGTACTTGGCTATATTAAATAAAACATTTTTATATATAAAGGCTAAAAAAAAGTGAGTACTCCCATAGAAATACAGTTTATAGAACTAAATAGCAGCTATGTTGTATATATTTCCAATCAGTGCAGTGAAAAATAGTTGGCTGTTGCAATGAATTTTCAAGCAGTACTTAGAAATTTGAACGTCTTTGTATTTCACTCTATTTGGCAGAGTTGCTAACATTTTTCACCCTCGGTTAAGTGATGCTTCTGAGAAAGCCAGTGGTACTGTTCACCTTGGAGTCGCTTTGATGATGTCTAAGGGATTCCCCTAATCCTCGGAGGGTAGGGCGGAGGGCACTTTCTCCCTGCTGGGGGATAAAGCCACTTAATGGATCACAAAGTTAATCAACCGCAGGGAGAGCCTGACTGAACTGGAGGAATAGGTGGAGCCATTAGACTGGTGTCCTCAGGGAGGTGTGCACACATGCACACACGCACATACACACACACACATGCACAGCACATGTACAGTATTACTCACTTTGAAAGCCAGTTAATAACACATTGATTATACATGAATAAGAGTTTTCGTGATAGCTTCGTGGCACATTCATCGATTAATGATACATTATTTCTTAGTGTGAAATATTGTGAAATATAAAATATAGACTACCTATATGTGGCTTTGTGAATGAACAGACTATTTATCAGGGCAAAATGTTCAAAATAAAAGTCTTTGTAGCAGTTATTGCTTTCAGCTGAAAAATATTCCTATTGGTATACAAGCTACAATTTTTTACATTTATACTAAGTGAAAAATCACCGCAATTTATGTACTGAAAACTATGCATACACCACTGGTTTACTCTTGAGGATAAATTAATTGGCATTATAGAGCCAATACATTCTTATTACTTGGCTATATTGAATACTCGATTCCAATTGGTCATTTAAAGGCATTCCGCAGTTGGTTATTTCTGAATTGAAGACCGTAGTCAAGACCGTTGTCAAGCTGTGACCTCATCACCGCCCCTGTTTGTCCTGTGTGATTAATGAAGGCTTTCTGCTGGGCTGTAGGCTAATGTCTGCAAGCTAGCTACACATACAGAAAGAAGCCAGTCAGGCCAAGCCAGCTGTAAAATGATAATGATTATTTTCTGTCAATTTATTGACTTCTTTCAAACGATTATGCCGTTTAATGCATGGGACAATCCACTCCGAGGTGGTCGTCGATCAAAAGATAATGACCTGGTCATTATTTTTTGATAGAAGACCATCTCATTGTGGATTATTCCTTACATAATACATACAGGTAATACATTTATAATACATTTATTTTGTAAGCATTCAATTTGGATTTTGAGGTAAGGAGAAGATGAACCTTTACAATTCTCTTCATTCACTGTGACATTGTCTTATATTGGAAACCAGGAAATCTTCTGAATTGACTCTGCTTACCAGACAATTGGTGAACACACATTAGGATCAAGTGTACCCCTGGCTTTTGTTGGGGTAGTCAGTCTTATGTGTAAAGACAGGCAGTGCAGTTCAAATAAATAGTTACTTGTATTCAAAGCAGTAGTATTTGCATATTATTGTAATGATAGCAGGCTAAATGATACAACCATCTGTTCAATCAAGCATGAAATTTGGTATTCTATAAAAGGAAATCCACATGGGACCGTGCCCTTTCTCTTCTTCCTTGCTCTTCTATTCTTTCTACTTCTTTTCTTTGGAATCAGTCTGGCACCTTGGCTGTCAGTTTCTATTGTAGGCCATATGGTGAACAGATTTTCTCTATCTCATTTAGAGGGGCGTCACACATGTCTTCCCCATCTCTTC
>OMLF01002279.1:5633-20246 GCA_900302615.1 Holocentrus rufus | reverse complement strand
AGGATGGTGGCAGATGTCCTCAATGAGTGGAAAATCAGAGTCTGTAAATTTTTTAGCTGTTTTGACCATTTTCAACTGAACTGAGGAAGGACACAATGGTGTATGAGTGTATGTGTATATAAGAGAATTATTGGTAGATAGGTAGAGTGAGATTTGCCAAACAATATAAATTATACATGTCATAATTGCTGTTTAGCGGTGATTCCCACATAACCTGGCCCTTACAAAAATTTCCTGTTGCACTAGTTCTTTTAGTATTCCTTTGGCACTTTGTTTAGGAATCATAGGACAGCCAGATTCTGTGGCAATAAGTCTTTTTTAATATGCTTTATCAAACACATCTTGTATATATCAGCATATTATATCTGACCTATGTTGTTAGAAAATCAGGAAAGGTCAAATGAACGCTCTACCATCAAGCAAAACAACTCCACAGGAAAAGGAATTGAAATGTGGAATGTCATGCAGCTGTGTGGAGAAATACAGACATATCAGACATGCCCAGGTTAATGAGGACCCAGTGAAAATACTTACGTCTCTTTTTCCTATTGTCATTTTAGCGTTACATTTTTCTCTAGTTATGAATTTTATTCCCATTAATCTCTGGTTATTGTATCGTATCGTATTGACTGCCTTACTGTGAGGAATTTTGGTTTTGGAAAGCCATAAAGTTTATTTAATATTGGAAGAATAATTTCTTCTATCTAAAGTGAGCTGAAATCTTTTGAGGGTTTTGCTACAAGATGGACTCATGCACGACTAAGAAATAATGAAACAGCTGAGACGTATGGAGCAAGTGAATTATTTGCTTTGTATTCTTAGGGCCATAGCGCTCTCTAGTGGCAGCTGATAGGAATTGTAGTACTGAGTAATTGAGAATTGAGGTAGGTACACTCATAGTCCAGTAGAAATTTTAGTTCACTATTACTTACACACTTACACACTATTACTTATGAAGTTGCAGTGATTATATTGTTTTAAGCAGTTAAAATATCCAACAACACAGCTGAGATCATTTCAAGCCTAATAGATTTCTTTCCAACATTCATGACACATTCAGATGGACAGGATGTGACATCATGGACCAGATAGCTCCCCACTGAGCAGAGCAGCTACAGCCGGGTCGCTCCCGGGTTAAAATGCTGTCATCCAATTTCCAAGCATGATTCCATGGCAGGATCTGGGCTTGGTGCTGGAGAGCGAGTGCTGGTCTAGACCTGGGCTTGTCCTAGAGAGCCTCAGATGGTCATGGACTCCTCACACTGCCATGAAAACGGAAATGTTTGTGTGTGTTTGTGTTGGGGCTCCATCCTCTTATCTCAACGAAGCTAGACAGTGATTCTGTCTGTCTGGGAGCTAGCGGCAGATCAAAGGGGAGACAATGTAAACAGTTACATTCGCTGGTTATAGTTTGACCTACTGAACTAGTCTGGGCCACCCCCTGAGGTGTTGAATTACACTATGACAGATGAAATTTGGATTAAAGGACCACACATACTTACATGCATATATATATCACATTATATCACGCATATTTAAATATATCTCATCAATCTGTGATGTTCAGCGCATTCCAGGAGTTATTTTGTGATTAAATCTTTTGGTGCACCTTTCCCTCAATCTACCTCAGTTAGTGATTTCCCAGAAGGCCTTTTTGACAACCATCAAAGCACGGGGTTATCAAGGCAGGTCGAGACAGCAAAAGTGATACAAGTAAGAGCAAGAGAGCAAGAGTTTTTTTTCACTTCACTGCCCTACTTATTCAATCTTGTTGCTTAATTGCGTTCTGATCATTTGAGGCTACTGCCAGTGGAGAGACTGGT
This sequence comes from Holocentrus rufus, assembly GCA_900302615.1. NCBI lineage: Eukaryota > Metazoa > Chordata > Actinopteri > Holocentriformes > Holocentridae > Holocentrus > Holocentrus rufus. Next base: position 18,423 of record OMLF01002279.1, on the reverse strand, counting down.
ATCTCTGACATTTTTACAATGAGTCTCTCCTTGTGCCTTTACTGAACATCAGTGTAAAATGGTGAGTCTATAAAGAAGCCCTTGCTATTTGATTCTGGAAGACTGACACCAAACCGGAATGATCTGATTCATTTTCTGTCATTGAAATTCCTTTGTTGCTGCAATATCAAACAAAAATGAGCTTCTTTGTTTCCAAGTGTGACTCAGTCCCTTTTCACTGCCTGAGGAAGAACTGTATAATTGTTTAGATGAAATGTATTGTATGCATTTTTTATGAATACTTTATTCTGTCCTCTGAAGATGTGCCACATTTTTGATCCTTAAACAAAATGTGCCACTAGCTCTTTAGAATAACATGACTTTGTAAGCAAAAAAAGCTAATTTTTGTTTAGATTTTTTTCTTTTTTCTTTTTTCTTCCACACCTGTTTAAATTGCTGTAGTATTTTGACATGACATTACTGTATGCCATCTACAATTTGGCAGTGACTTGTGGGAAAAAATAAAAATAAAAAAAAAAACACTAGCAAACAGTAAAATGGACACAGAAACATTAAGTTACATTACTAGTAGCTGTTTTTGGCTGTATTTGTCCTTTAAATGCTGATGAGTAAACCACACAGCTGTCAGAATAAGGGTTTGCCAGTTTCCTTTATTAGGATAACTTATATTTACAACTAGAATACCCGTCAATGGTCTGTCTGATTGGGACATAAAAAAAGGAAAATAATTGACGGAGATGAAAAAGTGTGGATAAGAGATGGCAGGAGGAGGGATCAGAACAACGAGAGAAGTAAGAGGACGCTAATCCACTGGCACTGGCAGGTCCTGGTGGTTGTTGACCTCTGGACAGGGATGACTGACCTCAAGTTGTTCAGCGTTGAGCTCAGCGTACTCCACTGAACCCTGCTGAGACACAGAGCAGATCCCATTGATGACAGCGGATTCATTTCGAGCCCCTAGTATCAAAATGTCACTTAAACCATCTATGTCAGAAAGTGCACGCATCAATAAAAATTATAACAAGGTGGAAAAATCGACACATTTAAGCACTGCATCAATCCTGTTGCAGATGATTAATCAATGTCAATAACCTCAAGACAAAATATAAGATTAAAAAAAGAAATGCTTGGAGTCTGGTAATATGTGTGCAACATAATTGCCCAGCATGTGCTTCCATGTATCTTTTTAGCCTCTTCAGTGGATCTCCTCTGTTTAACCAGTGCATAAACTAATTAAGTATTTTAGGATGGGGTACTCTTTTTCTTGTAACTGCAAATTTTCCACTTAACCGCAGTGGGGTTATTCTGTAGTTTCCGGAGGTGCAGACAAGCAAGGAGGATGCTCACTTTGTATATCACAGAAGCCAATTTAAGACCAAACCGCAGAATCTCTCATCAAGATGATACAGGGGATGAAAGAATCGACCGTTTTTAGATCATGATGTCACGTCCTCAGCTCGTTATGTCAAATTCCCCCGTTTTGCTGATAGCCCTGCCTGCCCCTCACGCCATGTACGGACAAACAGCGGGGAGCGGTCTGGGCTGGACAGTGGTGATTAAGGCATGGCGAGGACAGTGCAGTGGTTGAGATGGGCCTTGAGGTAATTTGACAGGGCCGCAGCGCTGATCTGCCAGCGCGATAGGGAAGGAAGCCCCAGCCCAATTCCCTTTGTTCTTGTCTGGAAACTCTGAGCACCATTTCCCTCTCGCGCTGGATTATCGTCCTGCAGAGGGGTCAGCGTGACCGGGAGGGACGGAGCAACTCAGGGCTGCAGGGCCGGTTTCAGCCAGCCAGTGCACGCCTACACTGAATGCATTATGCGATTTCATCTTTCCATACATAGAAAAAGCAGATTGCTATTATGCACTTGGCTCTCTCGCATTGTGACTTTAAAATAAAAGCATTGAGACTTAATGACTCACATAGTCATGATGGTCAGCAGCACCTGTGGGAAGAACAAAAGAACAACAAAGATTTAATACGTCCTGTCCACTCATCTGTGTACATCCTAACAGGATTCAGTGGTGAGCTGTCTGGCTGGAAGCCTACGACTAATTCATTAGTCATTTTCATTAGTCATTTGACAGCTAGGACTACGTGGCAGATGTGACTGACACTCTTCTTCCTCAACTGCAGAGGCCTTCATTTCACCCCGGAAAGCGCAGGGTGCCAAAAGGTCCCGCTTCTGCTATTTGAATCATTACAGATAGAAGAGCACATATCTCTTGACAACCAAGGGTTCTTTGTTGCCATTGAATAGGGAACAGCGCGTCCCCGATGGACTACTTGATAGACACATCCAGCGTCTGGCTCAGGCTCTAATAACAGGAACTTCCTGCTCACAGTAACAGGATATGTTCACCTTCTGTATCAGGGGATTCTGGCTATAGAAAGAGTGTCATGAGTAATGCAGGTTCTCACCTTGGGAAATGAATTGTCAGTATGATCCAGAAGTGTCACTAATACCGACACTAAAGGGGTAAGCAAGAGGGGGTAAGTTTGGGATGCTGAACTCACCATGTGGAGAGTTTTGGAGCTCACTGTACACCGTGTCTGTGCCTTTCCTCAGCGGTACTGTTTGACACATCAAAAACAGGGACATCAAAAGACAAAGCTGGAGACGCTGCTTATTTGTTTGATTCCTCATGAACAGAAAATTCCGGTGGAGCGGCGCGATTGTCACAGAGCGTGGCAGCCCCTGTCCAGCCTGCAGGGACCCGGAGCGCGGGACCGTGATGAAGAAGGGGGCTGGTATCAGCAGCCAGCATGCCAATTAGCTCAACCCTTCCTGTTTATATGCGCTGCGATGTTTCTGCAAGCCCTATCACTCCAGCTACAGCGACCTGGAGACATCTTAATTATGGGTAATTAGACCCCTCCCAGGAAGTGTTGCTCTGTCTTATCAACAATAAAGGAATGCCAGCAAAAGCAAAGCAAATGGGGTTTTGGCAAGTCGATACGGAATGGAAGGGGGTGAATGTGCGGGATAATATGAAACAGGGGGACAAAAGGTTATGAAAGTAGCAGATAAGAGGGTGAGAGAAAAATCAAGACTCTGAGACGGAGGGGAACACACTATTTCAGATGCGAGCCAGGGTTTTGTGTGTGTGTGTGTGTGTGTGTGTCACCTCTGGCAGGATCTGCTGGTTGAGGATGAACTACCTCAGTGTACTCCACATCAGGCTCGCTGGACGCCAAACTGCTCTCCTCGTCACTGTCTGCATCAAGTACATGAATTTAAAATCTCCATAAAACACACAGACACACCCACACACACACATGCTAATCCACTTGTATTGCTTCTATTGATTTTAATTAAGTCCACGGTTCCCTTGTGACAACTTTCTTTATCCTCCTTTATCACAGGTATTGAATTTTCGAGGTGCTTTGTGATGGATTTTTACATCCTATGAAAACATAATAAAGCGATAATACTTGTGGTATGATATGTAAAGCCCTCTGTGGTTCTGTGTTGCTCAGTGGGGTTTGATTCCCACCGCATCCACCAATTGCCCCTTCTCCAAACTCACCTGCATTAGGCGGTCGCTCACTCCACACACTGCTTGCTGCTTTGTCCACCCTCACTGCGAGACAGACACACAGATGGGCATTAGCTCTTACCTTATAAAGGTCATTCACACGGGCAATCCAGATGTTCATGTTACCTTGGAGAATCTGCAAAAATGTGCACGCAAACATACCTTGAACAGTAAAAAAAAATACTGTAAAATCAAGTCATTATGAATTATAGAGTGATAAAAGTATCAATATTACCAGACATTTAAGTGATATCAGTGCTTTTGAATAATGCATCTCAATTCTCATCTCATATGATCAAAGTCGAATGAATTCTTAAAGCAAAGAGTCATATAAATAATAGAGAGATTAATATCCATAAGATTAATGTTGACTGTTTAAATGGTGGATGTCCTTTGCTACTAGATTTAGACACTTTTTTTCTTTTTTTTTTGCAGCAGACCTATACTTGAAGGCCCATGGTGGAGGCTGTGCAGCTCTCAAAACAGAAACAGTAACAAGGCGTAGATTTCAAGTCTCGGCCACAGCAATCTCCCACTGCCTTGTGCACAATGGGCCACTGTTAATTCAACAGCTGCACAATAAGTGCTGGCAAAAACAGTTTCCCACTGCAACTTCCCATTCCTTAATGTAATCTTACATAGAGCTCAACCACAGTTTAGGTCGTTAATTTCCTCCACCTGCTGCATGCATTCAAGCTCGCCTGGCCTGGAACAAAATAAGCCCCACCCCGATTCATTCCACCGTCACCCGTTCAGTCAACATTCACCTCACACACCCCCCTTCTCCAGCGTGTTTTGTGCCAAGATAGGAAGTTTCTTGCAGACTCCATTGTTTCAGATTTTCAAGGAAGTCTCTCTTGCACATTCCTTTTTAGGAAGCGAGCCTTGACTTTGTGTTTCGTTCGCAATCCTGTCCTGGACATGTGCTACTGTGCTACTTATGATTGTAACACAAACCAGAGCATTAATGCACTAATGCAAACGTTACAATAAATATGTGCCTTGATTTTGCATGTATTGGGTTACTCCTATATGACGATGAAATGTGGCTCCAGAGGCAACGTGCTAATATAAACCTGCCGCAAAATAAATGGTACTGACACACTGCTAAATAAAACCAACTTCTTTATTCTACAAGTGCTTCTGCCAATCAGCAAAGGATCAACCACAAATATATACACACATTTCTACTGATGGTGATAAAATGTATATACAAATCAGTCTGTCATCAAGGGCAAATAAAGATGCACATCAGACAAATAGAGTAGTTGCAACAATAAAGGTTGGACAATCAGACGGACATGCTGAATGAAGAAACAATGCACAAAGAGTGGAGTAATGATTATAAAAGTAAGGCCCGTCCAGATTGCAGGAGGAGGGGAGAGGGAACAACGGGTCCTGGTTTGTATTTTGTTGCAACAAGCCCCTCCTTGTCACCTGGTGCTCTCAGAGGGGAAAGCCCACCAGTGAGGAAAAATGTCCAAATCCTGAGACACTTGGGTCATCCTTTTCTGTGTTAAAAACAGGATCACTGCCTCCTGTGTCTCTGTTCCAATTTCAGTTTGTTCTTTGCTTTGCTCTACTCCATTTTTGCTCGGAAAGTTCTGAAAATGTTCTTTTCTCTGAAACAGTTTTTTTTTTAAAGTCCCTCCCATTGCAGGGCATCTCTACACTGTGGCTGGGTTACTGTAGCTGCTCCTCTTGCTGATGTCAGCAGGAAGTGACGCCACACTATCTCGCGTCCCATTGGTCACTCTCCCCTCTGTGCCATCATAGCGTGGCGCTGCGTCTGGAAGAAGATGATAATGGGCGCTCTAAGCAGTTGTTTGCAACACTTGACCACCAAATCTGTGCCATGTACTATGATTCACTAAGTGGCTTCTTCCTGCACAAACACACTGCTTGTACCTACGAATGTTTACTTTAGCTGTGAGATCTACAGGAGCTGCGGCCTAGGAACATCCTATTTTTCCAACACACACATGCAAACATGTCTGAAACACACACATGGATCACAAACACCGAAATGTGATTTGTACTTGCAACTTCCATGCATAGAAGATAAGTACAACTGGAGAGCGGCATGGACAATAACATAAAGACAGGTCACTTCAACGAAATGCATGCTTATTAGAACATGTATCATGGGAGTTAGTAGGGGTTGCTATGGCTGCAGCACAAAAGATGCTATGACTTTTGGGGCATTAGATATTTATACCAGCGACTAATGGCTGTTAAGGCACAACTTGAGACAACAGTCAGTGGTACACAGGAGAGTAGTAAAACCAAGCTACCTGTGGCTGCGTTATAAACCTCTGTGTCGTGGGTTAGATTCACAGTTAAAGAGTCATCTGATTTAGGGCTCGAAGGCTTTCTGAGAAATGGTGAAAATAAAGTCAACTCGGGCAGCGACAAAGTGGAGGAGAAATCTTCAAAACAGACAGTAAAAACTCACTCCAAAATCAATTTGCTGTATTTCTCTGATCTCAAAGTGTAAAGTTGTCATCAATTAATGATCCACTTAAAGCCTATAAATATTACTGAAACACAACGCGATCATAGACCAGTAAGCCTCCAAACCGGCTAATAAAACTAGATAGACTGTCGCTAACTTATCTACAATGTCTATCATATTCAGAGGAAGCAAGGAGTCAAGCCAACTCACACTGACAATTCAGCGGCCGCCTCTCTTTTACCTACAATAAGAGAGAAGAGGTGAGAAAAGGAGGGGAGAGGGAGCAGGAAGAGGATGAGGGTTGGTTTTCATACATAGTTAGACATGAGAGGCCTGAGTTGCTGGAGGACTGTAGGTCTCTCTACCTCTCTTGGCCCTGAAGCGCAGCACAAACACCAGCATAAGGACCGCCGCCGCTGCCCCGAGCATGCAGGCTGCCCCGATCATGCCTTTCTTCCATATCGCCATGCGCACTACAGAGAGAGAGAGAGAGAGAGAGACACAGAGAGGCAGCGTTAGAGAGAGGGGAAAAAGACACAGAGGGTCAAAGTAACACAGCAAACAAGGTTCTTGTTTCGTTTTCACAGGGTTTCATTTCCTCCTACTCTCTCCTTGTTCTTCCAGCCTGAGCTTAAAGTAAAAAAAAAAATCATCTTCATTTACTCTTACACTGTCTTATCATCGATCTGTGATGTCCAGTACATTAATTTTTGATGAAGTGTAGTGCTGGTGTACTACTTGTCTACTCAGGTCAGTAATTTCCCACAATTCCCAGAATGCTGGTCAGCAACCCACAAAGAACGGGCCTGATCTTGTTCCATTCAACAGTAGGCCATACGTGATGGATAGTATTAATAGATAAAAACAAGACAGTTGGAGTCCCTTACTCAAAACATAATGCCGTGTTTGTTTCTGAACAGTTATTGACAGGGAAAAAAACACATCAACCTGAACACAGCAAGGAAAGTTGGTCCATGATGTCTTGACCCAAGACGAACCGCCCCACTGGGTTTTGTGATTCTGTGCTTGTGTTGTTCATATGTTCATATATAAAAACAACTGCACATCTTGGAATAAAAAAAACCCCAAAAAAAACAAACAAACAAGGGTCACTTTAGGAGAAGTTAGATGGTAAGAACTATAATTGCAGAACACAGATGGAAGGATACATGTGTCCAGTGGTTATAGTTCCTACCATCTAACTTCTCCTAAAACGACTCTTGTTCTTAAAAAAAATTCCAAGACGTGTATTTCAAATACACATGATATGCTGTGTAAATATAAGGCAGCTTCCTTAAAGTAATATATGATTTCTGGTAACTGTATTGATCTGTGTTGATCGCTGAAGGAAAAAAGGCATCTTTACACTTGCTCTTTTCACAGGCAGGTCAAAGGTCAACCCCGGTCCTCTGGTTGAAGCACAGTCTCCCTGCTCACTGAACTGCACTGCAGCTGTAAAAAAATGCCGGGGGAAGTGAAAGCGTGAACACGTTAACTCACCCTCTACGGTGACCGACGGGCTGCGGACGTTGTTCGCGGGGTTGAAGGCCTCGCAGTAGTAGGTGCCGCGGTCGTTGCTGCCCACCTTGGGGATCTGGTAATCCGAGCTGTTGCGGTTGGAGGTGATGGTGAACAGCGGCTGGGGATCACCCTTGCGGTACCACTTATAGGTGACCGGCGGTGAACCTTCAATGCTACATATCAGGTAGATGTCCATTCCCTCAGCAATGTCCGTCACGGCGGGGAGGACGGTCAGCATTGGCTCCGACAAAGGCTCTGGGAGGAGAAGAGATGAGATGAGCATTTCTGTGACGTCACACATGAAGCGGGCCAACACTGTCTCTGTTTAACACTGATGCTTTAAACTCTATCGCTGACCCTCATTTGTTTCTATAAACATTTTCAGAGCAAAGTTACATTACAAGTCTTAGAGGGAAATTTTTGCCAGTATGTGCTCTGTTCATGTAAGAGCATTGGGAAAAGTAAAGAGTGTTTTTCTGTATCATTTAAAGTTTGAATTAAAAACAATTGTTAATTCTGATTTTATGGATTTATGGAGCTGGTATGACTCTGGAATGGCTATCGAACACTATATAAAAGAGTCAAATTAAAGGAATACTTCGGCCAAAAGATATCTATTCCACACCATGTACTCACCCTGAGTAGTCTTGAATGTCTGACAAAAAAAAATTAATTTCATGCCTCTCAGAGAATGAAGGTTCCCGTCACTGTAGACATTTCTGTGGCTGTAGTGAATGTGTGAGCAGAACTACTGAATAATGAACAAGCTGGAGGCGAGGCTTCAAATCAGTGAACGCTCATGCAAGTCGAGTACAGGTGCTGGTACATGGCAGCATTCTCTGAAGGTGGTTCATTAAGTGTTTTTTTTTTTACCCCAATTACACTGGTTTGGAATATACTGAACATTGGAATGTAGAGCCAAACTTGGATTACGCTGCACAAAGAGAATGAAACGGACACTGTCATATCCTTTTTGTTGCTGTTTGTCGAAGGCACCAATCAATTCCATTCTAACAGAAACAGCTATAGTTTTTGGAACCTTGGTTCTCTGTGAGGCATACCATTAAGTAAGTATATGATGCAAAATACAAAGCTTTTGGGTGAAGCATTCCTTTTACTCTAGTATGTAAACTTATATCAATATTGGGATTTTTTTTTTCTATAACTTCACACTTCAAATGAAGAGAAATGCCCACATTTACCGATAACAGTGCCATCAAGTCTTTTGCCGAGTAGGCCCTCTTTATGCCGAATGTTGTTCTGTGCCTCACACATGAACTGTTTTATGTCACCAGGCTTGTGGACGGTGACATTGAAAAGGGCCTTCTGATCGGGTCGACTGACAATGGTCATGTTCAACGGGTCATAGTTGCGCCACAGGGTGTACTTTATCGGTAGGCTGCCTGTGTCCGAATGACAGCGGATCTGGAAGGGCCTTCCCAGAATTGCTTTGCTCGACACTGAAATTTTTGGCATGGACACAGGAACTGAAGGGGGGGAAAGAGAAAGGGAGAAAAATAAACACATTTCAGTGTTAAAGTAGCAGTGAAACAACATTCTGAGGACATCTTGTCATGTTTCCCTAATGTGATGTGTTTCCTGTTGTAGCTGTGGGACGCAACACAAGGATGATTCAAAAGTATCAACCAATGGGATATCAGTTAGGAAGAGAGAGGCAAGGTGGAGAGGCGGGATTGTTCAAAAATCCCTGATGGATTTCTTGGCTGGAATTGTTTTTACGTCTATTGGCACAACATGAGGACGATAAGTATTTTCCAGGAACAAAAAGTAAGGGTGTTTTGATATAAAAATATAAGAATATAAAAAAAAGTGTTGACATTAATTATATACTACATATATATTACAGCATTTTCCATTTCATTAGGACTGAAAAAGCACAACTAAAAATGACTCTAAACATTTCTCTGCAAAACCACATTGAAGCATTTGCATTCAGTTATACAACTTGTACAAAATAAGATGAGGAAAAAAAGGGTGGAAGCAACGCTCTCTCAAGTTCTCACTGACTTATAGTGAATAGCCCCAAGAAATCAAATATCAATTGTGTCTCTGTACCCATCCCATTTTCTCTGAAATACAGCGCCTTCTGTGTTGCTATTTGATGGTATCAGCTGGGCTTACCTTTTGGGCGAATGGTTAAGGTTGTGCTGTTCTTCTCGATGCCCTTGGCTTGAGCTCTACAGGTGTAGTTGTAATCATAGGGCAGGGTTTTTCCAGAGAATACTCCGGGCTCCCTCCTGGCCAGTAGGCTTCCCGGTGGATGAATACTGTAAGAAACGTCTTCCTCACGGACCCTCTCAGAAGCGAAGTTTTCACTTCTGCAAGTTAAATTCATATCATCCCCTTTAAAGACCTCAGCAGGAAACACGGTGAGTGTGGGCACTGAAAACAGCTCTGTGGACAGGATTGAAAAAAATATAATCAAAAATCATGTGCATGAAAAACTCTACATCATTTTAAAGGAATACTCCAGAGCTTTTGGTAAAATGCCCAGACTGACACGAGATGTTCGGTACCAGTCTCACCTCTGTGCGTCCACTGGTTCAGTTCCTGTGGGGCGCATTTTTTGTTAGCTTAGCATAAAGACTTGAAGTCTACAGGACTCATTAGCCTAGCTCCGTCCAAGTGAAAAAATAAACCTTACAGCAACTCAGAAGCTGTCTTACTACTTGTGTATTTGAAATACACATCTTGGAATTTATTTATTTATTTATTTATTTATTAATGTGAGTTGTTTTCGGACAAGTTATATGGTATGATCTAACTGCTAAACATGCATTGAGTGGTCATAGTTCCAACCATCTAAATTCTCCTAAAATGACTATTGTTTTTAAAAAAATTTTCCAAGATGTGTATTTCAAATACATGATGCACTGTGCAAATAAGACAGACTTGGAGTTACTTCAAGGTTTATTTTTTCACTTTGACAGACATAGGCTAATGACTCCTGTAGACTTTAAGTCTTTATGCTAAGCTAACATGAAATGCTTCCCACAGGAACCAAAGCAGTGGACGTACACAGGTGAAAATGGTATCAAACATCTTGTCTCAGTCTGAAAAAGGGTATTTTGCCCAAAACACTTGAGTAATCCTTTAATAACAAATAATAAATATGATTGTGCTGTGCATATCTAAAGATTTATGAAATATCTACAGATACCGGTACTTTTAATGCTAACACAACATCACTTCCAGTCTGATATTAGTGGTAGAACACAGGTTGATTGATGCAGTTTTGATAGAAGCAAGTTGGGGAATGCAAACATACTGATCACTTTCCTCCAATCCACTTACCTGTCACTGAAACAGTTTTTGTGGCGACTTTCACAACATCTGCCATTTCTAATCTGCACTCAAACTCTCCAGAATCCTTAGCCAGTGCAGTCATGCTGTAGTTGACTTTAGCATTCCCAACGCTGAGTAGCTTCGTCCCTTGGCTCAGGTAGAGGTTGATATTTTCAGAGTTGGGCGGAGAGCCCCAGATGGTGCAGGACATACTGAGTTGGTCCCCTTCATAGATCTTCTGTTGAGGGACAATCTCCAGAACTGGCATGATGAGCAACTCTGAGGAAGTATGTGAAGAAGGACTGGGATGATGAAAAACAAAAAAATCCTATTTCAGGTCTTGCAAAATTTCAAAAGTTGCTTTGTTGTAATGTCTTACCTTTGACTGAAACGGTGACACTGCTGCTTTCCTCGGACTTCACGGAGTCTGGGGTTATTAAGACAGTGTAGTCACAGTGGACTTTGTGGATGCCGGCGCTGCTGAATCTAAACTTGGTCTCTGCCTGGTTGGACTTGACCCGCACTTCGCGGATCTCCTTGGAGTCCATATAGAAGTAGAAGATGATGGAGCCTGTCTCTTCGGGGGCCGTGCATCTGGCCGTGACCTGTTCTCCCTCACTGACCACACCCTTATCGAGTTTGAGCACTGGTGCTGACAGGCCTGGAAACACAGAGTGTGAGGAACATGGTCAGTTTTGCTCCTGCAGATCTGTTTTTGCAAAATGTGCATAAGAGCTATTTAGAGAGTGCGAACTTCTGCCAGTGCTGAACAATTCTCCAACTTGCTGTTACATAAAGGACGTCTATCGCTGTTGCTTAAACTTTACGTTAAATTAATGTTCTGACCCTGAAAACATTAGGAGTCTCTATCTCCATTAGTTTCTAAGTGAAAGCTAAGAAATATAATCAAAAACACCACTAAAATCTAATAATTGGTTCCTCAGCCCCAGGAACCAAATCCACCTATTTAATGCAAATTCACTTTTTTGTGATACCCCGCTGACAGACAGACAGACAGACAGACCAACTAACATTTAGAATTACTTTGATCCCAGGAATCATTTTGTCAGAGTTGGCATGTCACATATTTTCAAAAATGTTGAGTATCTCATCTTGGAATAAAACCCCTCATGTTTCAACATCTCAGGCTAACGTGCTGCCCCTTAGTGATGCCCACACTCACGCTCCCTACGAAGGAATCAAACCAACCTGATACTGTGAGCTTCTCAGAACCGCTGGACATCTGTTTGCCCTCAATGTCAACCTGGCACTTGTATTTGCCGGTGTTGGACACTTTGGCATCGTCCAGCGGGTAGACTAGATCCTCCGTGCTGCTGGTGGTCTTGGTGTACATCGTGGTGCCGTCCTTGTATATCGTGTAGAGGCGGCTCAAGGGCTTTTCCCCTGAGCTGCTGACGATGGCTTTGCATCTCACAGTCACATTTGTTCCCCGAGCCACATCAGTGCCGGGCTCGATGGACAGGGTGATGCTTCTTATCGTGAACACTGGGGAAGAGTTCGTTATTAGACATTAGAGTTCACCCCCAAGAATCATGAGCTTCAAATGGTCAGGTAGTTCACATTCAACGACAAGCAATAAAGTCTGGTTGATCAAACATAAAAAGTGATCCAGTGAGGCTGGATCCAATCTATAGATGCACACAAATATTGACTGTAATTGACTGTCCAAGACCCAAAGGAACAAAATCTTTTAGGGTAACTTTTCTTTCTTTGTTCGGTCTTTTTCCAGCATTACAAAACCACAGACTTTTAAAAGCGACAACATAATGTTGTTTGAATTTGATTCCCACAGTGTAGCCAAAATGAGAAAGCAGCTGTACGCCAACATCAAGCCACCCCCCCACCCCCAGATTGCCCATATGGTCCTGTATTGGAGACAACAGGCTGGACTGACTGTGGAGCCCAGTCTCGGGGGCTCAGTAAACAAACCCCCAGAAAAAAAGGAAG
>OMLF01002275.1:4588-17987 GCA_900302615.1 Holocentrus rufus | reverse complement strand
AGTGTCTAACTGGGACAGAAGGCTTGTTCTTGTCTTATTGAGTGGGCCCCTAGCTTTTTCACTTTCACTCTATCAAGGCATTGAATCAGGGTGAAGAAAAGGTTAAGGTGAGGACAATTAAAGCTATACTGTAACATCTGCTGCAAACCTGTTCTTTCTAGATGCAACTTTGGCCTGAGAGTTGGCAGCACTCCTGTTAAATACACGCCTCAAAAAAACCCTATAATCTCTGGACCATCTCCACACCATCCGGTAGAAATTTCGATAAACCTTGGGCTACTACTGTTACCAGCTGTTACTGTAATATATTATTACACATTTTGCACTGCTATTTTACATTCAGCTCATTACACTTGTATTTAGTTATTCATGGTACACTGGACAAACAGACTACTCACCATTTACAACTGACAACATACTCTAAGGCCTCACTGCTTGAACACACACAGCTGTAGCTGTAGTTTCATATATGTAAAATAATATGCACACTCTGCTCTCCATAGTTTGTCTTGCACTGTCCCATGAGACTTAATTTGAGATGCTGAAGTTCCCGATAGGTTTCTACACCAATGCTGCCAGAACAAATTAATATATATTTATGCTAGATTGCATTTAATGAGATTATGATGTATTAAAATGTATGTGTTGCAAGTGGAGATAGGCTACCTGAAAGGGTTTACTAGATTTTTCAGAGAGGGATTTATATAAGCACAGGCTTTGATAATACAATTGCCTATATGTATAACAGGCTGTGTAGTGAGGAGCAACATAATAAAGTTAATGTGGGTTAACAACACTGTAAGAAATCGTTTTTTCAACATATTGTATATTCTCAGTTCACGCTCTACATCAATGGGTGGTAGTAATGCACTTCAGTAGCTCGTCATCAGTCAGAAAACAGTGAAGAAGAAGAAGAAGAAGAAGAAGAAGAAGAAGAAGAAGACGACGACGACGACGACGACGAAGAAGAAGAAGAAGAAGAAAAAAATAGAAGAAGAAGAAGTGGTGAAAGTAGCTAAAGAAAAACAATACGGAGTCTAACTGACTGTTAACAAATAAGGTTACACATTTAGTCGCAAGGTAAGTAAGCTATGGCATTTAATTTATTTGAATACTTAAGTATGATAGTTTGCGTAGTTGATGGAATCGTCTGGTTTGCAAAATGTGTCTTAGCAAATGTAACAGGAAGGGGAAAGCAGGGCTAGCAGTGCGCTAACGTTAGCTAACGTTTTCGCAGCTGTTGTTAGGTTGTTAGCTACTCGCTTGCCTGTTTGCTAATGTTAGCTAAAGGCGTTAGCTGCTCCTCAGTCATTTTCTTTTATGGGAGAGCTTACTTCACTCGCAATGTCGTCACGTTAGCTTCTTGGATACATGCTAATCCTTGCTGTTATTGTACCTGTTCACCCTCCTGCTATGCTTGGATACTTCGTAAAGCTACTACCTGGCTGTCGGTAATGTTAATTGCAGATAACATCAACGGTATCTAGTCTTATGTGTTAGGCGTCTCAGTTGTGCAGTTCACCAGGCAAGGCTGACCATTTTGTGACAGCTGTGTTTCCGTATTTGGTCTTGTGTCCACCAAGACACGGCGTGTATTAAGCGAAACGTTAGTTAAGGCAGGCCGTTATTTTAAGTTATAAAGAATATCTTACAACGCACGGCGCTGAGCAAAAGGAACTGCTTTAGCTTACAACAAAGGATAATGATGAGATGATTCAGTAAGCCACGAATTTAATTTACTGAGTCCTTTTCATATAAGCTATTTTAAACACGAGAGACTTGTTTTTTTATGGGTTGTGTACACACATTTGTCTGGTGAACTTGAGTTCACCCCAACAGAGGCTCAACAGATATGTCTCGTTGCTACATTAAAATTGAACCAGTGTTGAATGACGGTGCACCTAGTCATCCTCAGTTTGATTATTAAAGGTCTTTCTAACCTTTGGTTGATCTCGTAGCTGAAACTCAGCCCAAAACAGAATCCAGGTATGTGACTATTGTTAGCAAACAGATCCCACAAGTTTAGAAACTAGATAAGCAAGTCTAGTCTGTTTTGAAGAGGAAACCCCTTGTTGACACAGTTATGGTGATCTGGAGAGTGATTGTGTGAACTAAATATACTGTTAGTCTTTTTTAAGTGAGCATGAGCTGTATTTTATGATAATGCTAACATGTATGAACCAAAAACTTTTGCCATGCAGTGACATGTATTGTCTTGGATGTTTTCTCTGCATCCTCAAACTTTGTTTTACATGTATTGTAAGTAGATAACATACACAACTTTTTGTCTTCAGGGCATTGCCAAGAAAGTCTAAGTTGTCTTGTTTTTTTCTTTTCTTTTTTCTAAGTTTGTATTCCTGATGTAAAACAAATCAGTGAGTTCCTTCGTGAAGGGTTGGTTTGGGTTGTATATAATAATGTGATTTGTTTCTTTTCAGACCAACACCCAATGCATGATGTAAGCTGTTGGGTCCAGATAAAGCTTGTGTGACACCACTGGGAAGTGGGAGCTGATATGGTGAAAATGAGACCTACCTTCAGGACTCACCAGAGTCTCTTTTGTTCCTTATGAGAGTCTGGGGAAAATGTTAACAGAGACTATGGATCTTGGCTATCACCCTCCACGAGATTCCATTTTCACTGCACTTTAATCAAACAATTGGAAAGAAAATGGAAAAAGAGACAGCTGAGAAGGAGATGGACAGCATTACAGAGCCTGATGAGGAGAACCCTGATGTTGGCTCAGTGACTAAGCCTAGTCAGTGGGATGTCAGAGGGACTGAAGAGGACTCTGAGCAACCAGTTCAAGAGGACATAACAGTCTATCTCAAACCTAACACTCAGGACACCCTGGACCCAGCCACTCCACAAGACTCTGGAATTGGTGAAGCAGACAACTATGGATCTGCAGAGGACAAAGAGGATACTGAGGAGGTTTCAGAATGGTTAGAGCAGGAGAAGACACAGGACATGGATCAAGAAGAGGATGAGGCTGCAAAGGAGCACCATATGAACGGGGAGTCAGGTTGGAGGAACTCAGGAAGTGGGAAGAGGTACAAATTAAAGAGCAGCGGAGGGGCGTCAGTTTCAGAGCAAAGTTCATCCAGTTCTATTTACTCATCGTCCGTTCAAAAAGGTAACCTTGTGTCAAGTGGTGGCAGGCACAAGCAGACTCGTAGACGTAACCACCACCACCATCAGCAGAGCCGGGGCCGCAGGCGAACGGGCAACCAGCTTGTCTTAGCTTTTAAGGAAATGCTGTCAGAGTCTCTTAGCTCCTGGTGCATCTCCTGCATCCACATGGTGATTGAGCTTATTGTCACACTAACACACCACTGTGGAGTTGGTGTGGAGACTGGAGGGGTGAAATTGTACAACTTTGGGCAGCAGCTCCTTGCAAAGGTCACAGATGTCCCTGGGATGAAGGCAGATGCTGGTCGTATTCTGGACTGGACAAAATGCACAGGTGCAGACATCATTGATAAGAGTATAAGATCAGTGAAGTGGGTAAAGAAGGCTGCCATATATTGTTTTGGACTTTTATGTACTTTGGTAATTCTTGGGGCCCAGTGGACAAAGGCTGTGCTAGCCCGTGTCAGTGGAGAGAGGGGAAAACGATGTTGGGCAGCTTTGCAGGATTCAAGGCTCTGGAAAAGGGTCGCAGTCCTTCTGGAGAGAGTGAGAGGCTGGTTCAAGAGTGATGGCCATGCACCACCATCCACCCCTGAGTCACCGGGCAGAGGGGGAAGATGCCAGCCAGGCCAGGAGCTGGAAAGACTTCTGGCCTTGGCTCAGGTGCCAGAGGATGAGCTTGACCCCTTTACAGTGCTTGGCGTTGAGGTTCATGCTACCGAGGCTGAGCTGAAGAGGGCCTACAGACAGCTGGCTGTCCAGGTGTGTGTGCACTGCAGGTGGAGTGAAAAATATGTTGCCTGTGTTAAAAATGTCACTGATGTATCGATGAGTCATAAAATATACCCCACAAATAACCATGATCACCATTGCCAGTTGAACAGCCTGAGTTTTTCTTCTGTATTCGTGCAACCTTTCTTCTGCCCTCCCTTACTTAGGTCCATCCAGACAAGAATAAGCACCCACGTGCTGGAGAGGCATTCAAAGTACTGAGGGCTGCCTGGGACATTGTCAGTAACCCAGAGACCCGAAGAGAGTATGAGTTGTGAGTATCTAGAAAAAATTATAATCATAGGACGTAGGGATTCTATAGCACAAATATGCAGTGGGAAGTTGTTTTTTGTTTTCATTGTTGTTTGCATTGATAGAATAATCAGCCTTTTCCTTAGCAGTTGTCAACTTACTAACTTGAAAAACCTTTTTAGAAGATCCTACACTGTACTTTTTGACAAAACCAGAATTAGACTTGGTCTAAAAGTGATTTGACAATTATTTTTCATTCAGGATTGTTTGTATTGAGCTCCCTGATTTGCCTTAGGCTTATTCTGTTGTAACACATCACTAACAAACAGGTCTCATTTGTTCCCTAACAGGAAGCGCATGGCAGCAACCGAGCTCTCAAAGTCTATGAATGAGTTCCTCACTAAACTGCAGGATGACCTGAAGGAAGCCATGAATACCATGATGTGCACTAAGTGTGAAGGCAAGCACAAGTATGTCGTTCACGTTCAACATCGGTCTTCTCTGACTCTGATAAGTTAAATAAGCAGTACGAGTTGAATGTAGAAAAGTTTTGTCATGCACTGTAGATTATGAGCACAGTCATAAATGATGACCATGTACTTGATACAGCATTAACACTGTTGACCCATCTATGTGCAGGCGGTTCGAGATGGATCGTGAGCCTGCTGAGGCCAGGTTTTGTGCAGAATGTAACCGTTGCCATAGTGCTGAGGAGGGTGACCTATGGGCAGAGTCCAGCATGCTGGGACTACGAATCACATACTTTGCCTGTATGGATGGCAAAGTTTATGATATTACAGGTGAAGTTTGTCTTTTTCTTAAGGTTATTTGAGCTCAAATTCTCAGCAGAAGGGGCCACCTGCCTAGTCTTGAAATTTTAAGGATTAAATAAAAATAGTTGCAGCATTTGAAAATGTGGATGGGACTTTATTACCAATATCTACTTAATGCCTGTATCCACAGTTTAAAGGAAAGAAAGAAGTTATAAGAGAGAGTTAAGAATGTTAAGCAGACTCAAAGGATGTCTTATTTGACAGGCCATGAAGTTAATAACCTGCTTTCATGTTTTAGAATGGGCAGGGTGCCAAAGAATAGGCATTTCTCCTGACACACACCGTGTGCCCTATCACATCTCCTTTGGTTCAAAGAACAACAGCAGCTCCACACGACACAGGTAAGTGTCTTGAGGATGAAGGTATATCCAACACGTTTAGAAATGATCATATATTCCTAAATCAGTTGCTAGTGGTCATTTAGTTTGTTCATAGGTTATTGTCAGGTGCCCTTGTACAGAAATGAAGAGCAACATTATGCCTTTTCTCCCTATTATCAGGACTCCCTCAGAACACGCCACTGGTCCGAGCAATCCTGCTGACTTGCAGGACTTCTTCAACCGCATCTTCAAAGGAGGGCCTGCTAATGATATGGCTGCAAACGGGGGCTTCTTCCCCTCAGGTCCACCCCACCATCACCCACCTGGTGCTGGAGCACCCCCGTTCTCACCTCCCCCACCCCAGACAGGCTTCTACATGCCAGGGGGTCATCGGCCAGAGCCCAGTGAGACATGGGCTGAAAGTGGCAAACCCCCTCGAAGGAGGAAGAAGGTCCGCAAGCCCTTTCAGAGGTGAAATCTGTTGACGTCTCAGTTTATCACAATAGCGACACAGGGACACAGCAAATAATGGCCATGTTTGTCTCGCCTGCCTGTGGGCGTGCCAAGATCTGCCCTTCATGAGTTGAACTCAGGAAGATTCATGTGGGTAGGGCTGCCACCCTGACAGTCAACATGGCATCAGCCAGAGGAGAAAGTCTGGATCGTGAAGAGGAACGAGTTATCTGAGTTTAAGTATTGAAGGAGGGTTTAAGAGGTGGCTGTGATGGTGCTTTGTTACCTCTCATTTCACCTTTTTTTTTTTTTTTTTTTTTTTTTTTTTTTTTTTGTCTTTAAGACGACTGTAGCCTTGGCATTGAACTTTTATCAGGATGCTGTAATGAAACATATTTTTTTGTCTTAATTTCCTGCCAAATCCTGCATTGCATGCATGATTTATTCATTTGAATTTCAACACTTTGTTGTTATTGTTTTGGATAAGGTTTTTTCTGTTAAGACATTGCTTCAGACAGAGTGAGAGTTGTAGAGAGGAGTAAAGCCAGTCAGAATGTGAATTATGGATCGCCATGATCAAAATGTGGAAGTTGATGATCTGGGCAGCTTCATCGTGTCAGTGTTGCTTTGATTTGACACGAGTGTATGTGGGTCTGCTTTAACGTGAAGGTTGCAGAGCCCATTTAAAGAATGGATCCAAACCATCCAAGCCCAAGATATCTGAACCAAATACACAAATGCTCCACAAAATACAGTGAAGTGGATGGAGGAAAAATTGTTGATCATTGACTATCAATGTTTATTAACAGAGAGCTTAACATAGATGGATTTAGAGAGAAAACGAGAAAGTGCACTTCTTAAGAGAGCAGCATTGCATGCTAGGCTAGCCAGGTATGTACTTGCTAGCAAGCTAGCTTGCTAACATAAGCCACCATGCCAAAATGGTGTTTATATTCCAAAACAGAAGCAAAATAATTCACACACCCTTCAACCTGTTGCCTTGTGTAGTTAATAGGTAATGAAATTGTATAATTTCAGTGACTATTTCTCTGATTTATATTACTTTTCAAAGATTGCTTCTTATTCTCTGCAGAATTGCATACACTACAGGATAATGACTTTTTAAATTTGGTATGTGGGTCTTTGGCATGAGAGTGGCCCACGAATCCAGTAACATCAGAGTGCATGGTTTGATTCTGGTGGCATACTTGAATATTACCTGGATCTTTCTAAAATTAAAGTACAAATTTTAACATAGGTTTTCAAGATGCACAAAGTTTATACTGACTACAGGTTCACTGGGGAGAGGGTGGTTTGGCCATTCAAGAAGCGCTACAGAACTAACAAAAACATGTCAGAATGAACTATCACTCAAAGATGATTTAGCCATGAAATTCCAAACTTTCAACACCTACCTGTATTCTATTCATTTAGCATTAGCTGTGCTAAAATTGAAACCTGAACGTTGGTTGACTACCAGAGAATCAGATCCTGCATTCTGACCCCGCTCATGTCAAAGAACCACCTAGCTCATTAAATATGTATTTGGTCTTCAAGGGGTAATGGGCCTACCACTCAATTCAAGAATTCATATTGTATGCCTTGGACAGCTCAATCTGCATTTGTGAACATAAATGTCTCCCAAAACCAGAGAGCACACAAAATACGACATGAACCTGAGATGTAATTAAGATAGAATATCTGGAGCTGAATTAGCGAAGATGGTAAAGGTGTGTTTTTTTTAGATTCAGAATGGCTAGAATAAAGCCCACTGAGGTATTAAAAACTCAGACATGCTTTGGGTCTCCCACACTAAATCTGTTTGCCATTCATTTACTATGAAACAACTTAACTTATAATTACAAATCACAAGTTCAGATCTAGTTTTCTGTTTTCTGGACTTGGGGAGGTGGGGTGTTAGACTGGCCTACACCACAGACCCATCGCAGTAGCAGGAATGAATTTAGAGGCTTTCTTCCGTAAAAACATTGAGCCCCATGCTTGGCTTCTTTGATAACGTGTCAACACTTTTAAAGCGATACCTTGACATTTTGAATTTGTGCTATTTTTCTTCACTAGTCTCATCGCATTATAGGGAAAACATCAAAGCTCAGAGGAATGGGAGTATGCTGCCCCCTGTTGAGCCAGTGTGTAACCACAATACCGGCCTTTGATATTTTGATTTACTGAAAACATGTTCCACTCTTTAATTAATTTAGAAAGCTGCTAATACAAGAGCTGCCAACATATGATAGCCATATGAATTTCAGATGTATTTTTAAACAGTAAATTATGTCAGTTTACAAACACTGAAGCAAGCTTGATTTGTATGTGGAGTCACAGTGGAATCTGAAATTGCGTTTGAGTTTTTTTTTTTTTTGTTTTGTTTCCATCAACCCTTTTAGCATTTATTGCAGTTTGTGTCACAGCTTTTCAATGGAAACCGCTAAGATGCATCACATCATTATGCAGTACACATGAAGTGCCAATACAGAATAATTTTCCCTGCAGTGTGATGTGTTATTAGGAAAGATAAACAGGTGACAAAACTCTATTTGTGTGCTTTTAGTACCACTGGAAAATGTCAGGTAATAGTAAATATTAGCTGGGGACTTTTTATGAATTTTAGCCCATGTGAAATGACTTCAGATCTCTTCCCATTGGACTGGGGTAATCTTGGGAGGCCAGTGATATGTTGTCAGTGATTTTAATCCTGTCGCCATAGGCTATTTGCAATTTAAAGCTTTTAAGTTTTTTTTTTCACTAGATAATACTCGTCATGGTTCAATCTACTTTAGTTATTTTGGGAATAGCACTGGCTTTATAGTATGCGTTGAACAAGAAGGCTATTAAATAAATTGTGGCGGTTGCAACAGCACATGCACATGTACCCAGTTACCCAGTACACAGCTTTCACTTGGTTGATTGGAATCAATCAATTGTACCTTTAATTTTTTGACATCGTTGCCCTTCCCATCAAGTGCCATTTTATATATCAGCCATGAGGAGGGCTTATTCATTTTATGATTCATACATCAGTGATGCATTACCACAGTCAAATCTGGGGTTGTGTCAAGTTCAATCTCAGGATACCTCAGTAAAAATTTTAAAGCATAAAAATGCACTGGTCTCCATGTAATCACCTCTGGTGAATAGGGCTCATGTCACCTTCTAGCTACACTCGTCACTCCATCCAAAATGACTTTATTTCTTCCCCTGACTCTGGGGTCATCTTTGATATTTCATTCTGGGTGCCATCTCATTAATTTCACCCACATCTCAGCAGCGCTTAGCATTTTATAACTGAATAAATGACTTGCATTTCTTTAAAAATACACTACTAAGTAAAATTTCAGCTGCCCACATAGTGCCATAACAGTTTCATGTTGGCTTTGATGGTGAATACTGTCAGATGTGTATCTCAAACAGTCGTGTGACCTGTTAAATCTCTGAGCACTTTGGTGTTATTAAAACTCTTAATGACATCAGGTGATACCTTTGCCATCTGGGTGGGGTTCAGCATTCAAAATGTCAAGGTGTCAGCTTTACAAAGTCTAAGAGTGAGCAATTTATTTTTACGCATCTCCCTGGCATCGCTGTGTGTAAGAAATAATCAAACATGAAAGATCAAACTAAAATCACATTGAGCCATTACATTTTGGTTTTACTGTAGTTCTTGATACGGTTCTTGCATAGAAATTACAGCTCAAAGCTAAGTTAGTTTAAGAAATCCAACTGTTATCGTTTACAACTCTGGTATCTGAAGATTAATTTTTTGAGTATAGTGATTACACCTCTGCTATAAGGTGTTTGAGTAAGGCTGTTTTTGTTGAAGTTTGAAAAGCACCATGCTGGCACAACTCTGTTCACTGCTTTTTTTTTTGTTTTGTTTTGTTTGTAAGTTACTTTGCACACCCGCCCCAGTGAAAATGTCAGAGGGTCTGACTGAATGGTGATGAGTGAGTTCATGACACAGTTCATCTGCCTTCTCCTAGTCAGACTCTTCAGCCACAGCTGGATGGGAGGGCTAAATTGCTAAGCTAACAATTAATAATTGCAAATTAAGATTGTTTTGTAGAATTACAATGTTAAACGATTGAGTGGCAATATTTCAAAGCTGTTTTTTGTAAATTTTACAAAAATATTTGCCCAAGGATCTTGTTCCAGTTAGCAGTCAAGAGAAACCTGCACTGTCATTATGTGATCATTAGGGCTTACATGGTAGCTTGAAGAGGTGTTCATTTATTGCAAAAAATGTTTGAGCTCCTTGAAGTTGGATGTTTAAGTTGCAATTTTACAAATCTTCATTGTTATCTGATGTATCTGGCAGCCAGTTTCCTAGACATGGATAAAGTACACAACTAAAACTGCACTTTAAATGACCAGTTCAAACAGATTTTACAGGCCGTCAAAGTTAATAGTCCTAGATTTTGTTTGTTCTGTTCAAATCAAATATTAGAGTCGTTCCAGGACTCCACGAGCTAAAATTAAATTCCCCAGATTGGCAGGTTTAAAGTCAATGTAATGTTGCTGGTAAGTGACACTGCAGGAAAACAGATACAAATGATGTCCACTTATAATAAAAGAGACTAAACGATGTAAATGTGCATCACTACAGAACTTTTCTGAAAAAATTACTTTGAGACATTAAAATAAAAAAATACAAATTTGGTTTGTTTCATTTTTCTGTGTAAAATAGAATGATTGGTTTTGTTTGACTTCAGCTTCACTTAACACAAAATACCTGCAAGACATTTTAGGGTTTGATAAAACTTTCTGCAGCTGTGCCTGATTGGACCTTCAACATCCAAACTGAGGACTTAGTATCCAAATTATACAAAGAAGTCCACGTTCAAATTTGAGATATGTTTCAGAAAATGTGAGGTATGTAAGATTAAACTGGCTGCATCTACTCTCTGCCTAGGAAACTGGATCCATAATTTTACCTGTGTTAGGCAGAATGACATGCTCTCCATATATGTCCGCTTTGACTTGAGAATGTACATTACTGTATGTTTAAGGTAGCTGTTCTAAGTAAGCAAGTCCAAGATGATGAACGCAATTAAGAGCCAACACCCCAGAGTTGTTTTTTCTTTCTTTTCAAAGTTTTAACAGAATATGCAGAAGTATTGCAAAAAAAATCTGACAATCATCAGGGTTTAATGTGCAGGACACGTCAAGTACATGTACCATTTTTGTTAGGGAATGGGGGTGAGTTGCCTGGTTGGCAAACAGTTTTAAATATCACTGTTGGGTTTCTTTCCCCTGCTTTATCTGGTTTTCAAAATAAAGATGATTTCCTATATGCAAAACATTTTTTCTTGTTTTGTGCTCAGTAAATTTGACAAGTGATGATTTCTCAGCTATTTAATGATGCATATACAAATTATAACATTTTATAACATATACAGCGGCTAACAAATTACATAGTAAACATCTTGATAAGAATGCTTATTGTGGCCCTCAACTTGAACCTGTTAGCCTGCATAGGTCCCATTCCATCAAATTGGCTTAATATTTCATTTTACTGTAAACCCACATTGCAAAAGGCTCTCCGAGTTACTGTTTTACCTCTTATGGCTTTTCCATTCTCTGACCTTTATAACTAATGGAGCTATGGCCATGGAAAGAGGGCAGGGCATGTCCATGTCTGTGCTCCTTAAAAGGAGCAGTTTCAGAGAAGTGCAGATTCCTCGACACTGGCTGATTTGAGTCTTAAACACTCACTTGCCTCATTCGTACCCCATTAGAAGTTAGGTGAGACAGGACACACTTAATTTCACTTAACAATTAAAATTTAAAGTGGTTAATCTAATGGTATTCTTGTAAGTCTAGCAAAAATCCTTCAGCATGGTCCTGAGCAGCCTTACCATGCCAAGTTAACATGTATCTGGCAGTGAGGCATGCCTCAGCTGTCCAGCAGTGAGCGCTTCAGTTCCTTCTTGTTACTCTGTTACAAAGCCTAGCATTGTTTAATAAATGTTTATCAGTCCTGGGCTAAATAGTGTTCACAAATAAGTTTATTTTAACCTGCTTGGAGGAGGCTACCAGCGGGGTAACATTTACCACAGCAGGACAGCTGATAAGTTGCCAGTCACTGATATCGGTAATAAAACTGACTCTCAAATACCTTTGAGATTGTGAGCGTCTTAACTTCCTGACACTCACTGCATTGTCCTGTGTGGGAAGGCCCACCCAGCTGGTAAGATACAGGTTAAAAGACATTATTGGCAAATATTATTTGGCCCAGAGGCCTGTCTCATGGTATGAGGTCATCACATTTCTGTGATAGCAGATCCACAAAAACCTAACAAAGGCAATCCTGGCTAACTGGTCTCACAAAGCTGGCTATTAACTCTCTAAGCTCTATGGACCAATAATTGTCCAAACCAGTGAGGGCCACGTTGACATAAAAGAGGCGGGGTTTGTAACTAACAGATTGGCTGTTAGTTACAAACCCGCATCATTGGCAGATCCAGAGGAGCCAGTTCAAAACAAGATAGAACTATTGATCACTGAGGGTAAATAAGTTTGATGCAGTGGTAAATATATTTCTGCAGGGAAAATAAAATGAATATACTAACACATATATAGAATATAAATGCAATTAAAAAAACTGAAAGCTAAAACAATAAAACCAATAAGCTAGACTTTGAAAATCTGTGGGGTTACGTGCTGCCAACAATCTTAAAACTTTGTGTAGACTGTAGAAGAGGGGAAGTACAATGAACAATGGATCTTCTTTTTGACAAACTATTATGATGAAAAGGCCAAAATATTAACAATATAAAAAATACAACAACAAAATAAGTTTCTGCTGCCAAGCATAGAGAGCCCTGCTGGATGAAAACTGCAGTGAAAACGCATTAAAAGGATTATCTGAGCCCCATCATTAAGGCACAGTGGACTTACTTTTCATAAATGGGACAGAAGGTTATGTCTTTATACTGAGGCTGCGACGAGACTTTCTATTCACAAAGTCGACCTCAGGTTCCCCAGGGCTGCAGTGATGGAAACGAGTGCAATCTATTGCATCAATCACTCTTGGGAATCCTATGAAATGATTTCAGTGAACATGATTTGCAACAGTAAATTTCATTTATTATTAGTAAGTATTGTCAGCTGCCTACAATCTGATAGAAGTCCTCTTATATAGCGAGATAGGGCAGATGGACTGGAAATTCTTACTATCTATGCACACAAATCCACGGGATTCTCTAAGACTGGTGACGCCATTTTTCCAGAGAGTTGATTTTTATATTTTTGGATCAAATACCTTTAACTTAGGCGCTCTGGGGCAGGTTACTTTTGCATTGATTGGGCATATTGTTGATTTCCCATACAGGAATGCTCCTCAGTGATCAACAAATCAGAGTGTGTGACCCCACAAAGACCCATTTCAACCCCAAATGCGCATTAAATAGCATAAATTTAAATTAAGACACAATAAAATGCACTTAAGCTTCCATAGTGATGTACCCACTGTTGTGAGACCAAAAAACAGGGTTAAGCCCATTAGCTCGCCAACGCACTAATCTTACTTCATGAGACAGGCCTCTGGTCTGATGTTTACCTTCTCATATTTAAAATTGCATATATATATATATATATATATATCAATATTAAAAATGGAACAGC
>OMLF01002268.1:1045-11697 GCA_900302615.1 Holocentrus rufus | reverse complement strand
TGCCTCTACTTTCCCAAGCTCTCAGTGTGTGGAGGGAAAATTTTCAGAGCACACTCAGAGGTTAAAAAATGAGCGTTGGAAGGTAGGCGTGAAAAGAGGGCTGGCCCAAGCTCCACAGAGTGGCTAAACTTCCTCAGACAGGGCACAGAAGGAGCTGAGAGTCCGCACGTGTGTGTGTGCATGCATGTGTTTGTGTGTGTGTGTGTGTGTGCAGCTGGCTTTGGATGTAAATGACTGTGCTAATGGAGATTACACAGGACGACTGAGGACAGCTAGGCTGGGATACTGCCTACAGTAAGATGTTGATGATGGCACGGTAAGTGAGGGCATTGTGTGGGCTACTCAGTACTGACAAGGATGACAGAGTGAGAGCAGGGGTGAGAGAGAGGTGTTTGGGAGCTATGTGTATACAAATTGTCTGTGTGTGTGTATGCATACTTGCACACATATTCCTGTGTGTGTGTGTCATGATGCAGTGCTTGGAGCCAGAGAGCTGTGCAAGTCATAGCCCTGCTTAGGCTAGATAATTAGAGTAGTCAGATGCTGATGTCTGCATGGCTCCCATAGGAACAGTGCCGCCAAGGCTGAATATCACCCACTAAAGTGGTGCTTATCTCTCTGTGTGGGCTGGATAAAATGTCAGTACCACAAACCCTGTGTAGTGTGTGTGTGTAAGAGAGCGAGAGTGCGTGCGTGTGTATGTGTTCATAAACATGTGCGCAGGGATTTGCACTGGTCTGTATTTTCAAGAGACTTCACGTTAGAGAATCTTTTACTTTTGAATTTGCTTTCCTTTCAGCAGCCCAGGGGTCTGTTTTGTGTCATCATTAACCTACATGCCATGATGAAGCATAATGCTGTTGGAGCAAGCTGTCAAACTGTCAAACTGCCTCCCTCTTATTGACTTCACATTTGTCACATCTGTCAATGGAAGTACCTAAAGCTCACTTTGATGGGATTGCATTCCTGACCTTGAGTCCTTTTTTTGCTCTGTGTGTGTGTGTGTGTGTGTGTGTGTGTGTGTGTGCGTGTGTGCTGCACAGGAGCTCCAGTTTGAGCGGCTAACCAGGGAGCTGGAGGTGGAGAGACAGATTGTGGCCAATCAGCTGGAAAGATGCAGACTTGGGGCCAAGTCGCCAGGCGCTGCTAGCAGCAGGTAATGAGAAGGTGCACTACCACCACCACCACCACACACACACATACATGCACACGCCTGCGCACACATACACACACACACAGTGTTCTTAATCAGCCACAATCCAACACATGGCTTTTTCATCCTTCACAGCAGTGGCCATATTCCATAGTGTAACCTTATGGCATAGTAGCAGAGCAACCCAGTGTGCTCAAATCCAATTGGACTGTAAATCTGAAAGTGGATTTTTTTTCACTTCTGGCCCCAGTGGCTTGAAAGGGACAAAACTGTTCCAGTATCGTCTCAGCTAATCAGAAACAGAATCACTTTAATTAGCAAGTACATGAATTTTACAGATTTTTTTTGTCTTGGTTAATCTGCTTAATTTACCTCTAGGTTGAGCTGCAATTAAAATGAAATACAGCTGAGCTTGTAGGCAAAATGTTGAGATTTGCTTGTCACTGTGTCCGTGTGTTTGTTGAGGGCCACGGCACCGAGGTGTCGTGTGCTCAGTGAAGCACTGCTGTTGGTAAGAAGCAGCTCCTGAGTTTGCAGTGGGGACTCATTGGCCTCTCATCCGTTATCCTGCTTGGTCATCACACCTTGCTAACCACACACTATCCTGTCTGCTGCGCCTCACTTACCAGGTTCATATGGTGACGTTATTTGGCTTTACAGCTAAACATGCAGGCCTTACTTCAATGGTGCTTTAACTGACCTTTAAGACATGTAATTTGCCATAAAAGCTGATGTGTTTGTTTTGTAATATGAATGAATGGAATCATACTTATAATTTGAAATTGCACTTATAGAAAGCAAGTTAGACGTGGACTGTCTCTCAGGTCTGGTTAGAATTTTAATTCCTTAAAGTGGCAAGGGAAATTATAACAGAGGTTAATGGACTGTGACATTTTAAGAAATTGCTTGATGGGCGCATTTTAGCAGCCTCTATTAATATGGCGGTTCTTTGTTGCCTTTTGCGTATCGCTGCTTTGATTTAGGTTGCCAGGTACACAGTGCTGATGGGAGTCACTGTGTCACACAGGTATTTCACTGCTGGTCAACCACAGTTTCATATTTTTTTCATATTCCATTACACAAGTGAAATTAAGTTTGGTCTAATGTGTTGTGTCTCAGTGGAAAGTTTACAGTTATATATAAGGTTATAATTGTGAAAGTCAGGTTTAAACCGTAGTCTGTAGAGCATCTAAAATGGCCCTCTGTGGTCTTTTCTGGCTGGGTGATAATAACCCCCAGGCCCTTACATGAAGCATACTTGCACCCCAGTCCACTTTTCTACAAATAGCACCCACCAGCCTAGCACCAGCAGTATGCATCACTCAGGAGTACGAGTGTCCATTTCCCCTCTCTCCTTGCTTTGAAAGGTGCAGGCAAAAAGCAGCTTCAAGTGCTGCCAGGCCACAGAAAGGCCTGGACACAACAGCTCTTCATAAATATACACAGCCAGGCTATTTACTTCTATTTCCTCCCTCAGATCTCAGCTTAAGTGAGTCCAGCCACACCATTGATCATGTTTGGAAATATGAGATCGCAGCATGTTGCAACACAGTTTGTTTCCATTGGTTGTCCTTCCCTCACCGCTTACGACAAACATGCATCAAAACTGTCAGTAGCGCCTCAAGGTTGTTTTTTGATTTAACTTCTTTTAGTTCTTGTAATTTGTGGCATATTTACAGCTGTGATAGATAACACCAGTCAGGTAAACCTTGCCATGGCAATCTGCTTTTGGAAGGTCATTGCTAGGGGCCAGAGTTTAACAGTGGTGGATTATAGGATGCTCTTTGCCTTTATATTGTACATGCTGTATCCCCTAGCAAATCTTATATCCAGGATTAGCTACTCACTGACTTTTAATTTCAAGCTAATGAGTAGGTCAGCCAAGCAGTACGTTTACATGCCCTTCAGTAAAACTTCAGGTCATTCACCCTCCAAAGGCAGTTACCTGATTTCTCAGCTGCCATGTAAACAAGAACGCCGATTTCAGTAATCAGGGTAAGGGATTAAAAGAAATTGTCATATTCAAGCTGGATTTCTGCTGGAGAAATCCGATTATTGGGCAATGTGAACCCTTTCCTCGTTTTCGGAATGGCTTTTTATAAGTGCACACATGCAAAAGAACAGAGCAGATACAGAAACTGACTCGTAGATACAATAAACACACACTGTAAAACACTTAGGGGAGTAAAGACTTTCTGTTTTACATACTCACTAAAAAACGCTTAACGATTTAATGTCACCATAATCGCCGATGAAAATGGATGTTTCCCTAAGCTTAGCGAAGCTTGGGGAACCCACTGTTTTCAACTGAGCTAATGTAACTAGAGGCCAACTGACCTGTAGTCTGTGCCGGCTGACGGGCACTCAGCATCCGGCTGTGAGAAGCTGCAGCCTTGCTGTCAGCAGCAGTGACCGTCTGGGGGAGGTCGCTGTGGTGGAGAAACGCAATTATGGAGGAATGATTTTCAGTAATCGTGTGAGGTAACATAACCCAGTTACTCTCAATAATGGGGTTTCTTGTGTGCATGTAAACATACTGAAGGTTAGTGCCTTGAATCCATCTCACCACTGTCTCTGCTCAAGCATTTGGGAGCAGGTATTGGATTGTGGAAAAGACTGTAGTGGTGTTAAGTGGTCCCTCAGAGCCACTCAGTCTGCAGACAGGCTTATTGGCTTCTCACTGGGGGACCTATAGCCATCCAGCACCACCCACCAACCCTGTAAAGAAAGCATGTAACACCATTTTCACACCTTTTTAAAAGCCAGTGAAGGACGAAAGAGATAGCAATCCCTACACGTTTGTGCTTGAATGGAGAGGATTAGCCCTATCCATGGAAGTCACGCTGCTTTGTTCAATAGCTCTGCAGGACAATAGAGGTGACGGCACACTTAAGGGTTCTGATGGGAGTCATCGCATTTCATGACACCTCCAGAGTTGACCAACCCCTACATATCTACAACCATGTGGGGCTGGTCGTCAAACTTGACCTCTGGCAAAACTCCTTAAAGACGAGACCTCCCACCTGGCCAGTCCCACTCTAGCCAAAGGGAATGTCTGGAAATAAAGTGTCCTGTCAGGGTTTATAGCCTCTTAACACTCCCTCCACCCAGCCAGCGAGCCCGTCAGTATGAAGAGAGATGGGATGGTGTATCATCATGATAGTAGCCAGTCTTCTACTTCATCTGCCATGGTTCAGTGGAGCACATCTCACCAAACTTCCTCCTTTTTAATTGCCTGCATGCTCATTAAAATTCTGAGAACCCTGCCCTGCTTCTTTAAGCTCATTGAGTGTCGCCTTAAATGGAAAAATAGGAGCAGTGGCAACAGCAGGTGCTTGATAATAATGACCAGCAACGAGAAACCCTTTCCCTTAAAAAAGGAAAGGGTGGGAACACTCCAAGGTCCACCGCTTGGCCAATTTCTGTCTCAATAATAACCCTTAGAAAAATAGCTCTGAATTGCTTTCACTTTGTCAAAGAGGTTCATCGGTACTTACATAAGTAGAATTTCTTCAGGTGGCTTTTAAAATGTCTATGTGTTATGGCCAACATGTCTTGGTGCTGCGTTTTCCTTTCTACCATGCCTCCCCTATAATCATGTTGGAGTGCTGTGCTGTGTTTTAGAGGCAACTCATTCAGCCCTGCTCTTATGATCTTTCTCTCTCTCTCTGTCTCTCTCTCTCTCTCTGTTCCTGTCTCTCTATTATTCTCTCTAACATTTTGCATCTCACTCTCCCATTCTCCCTGATACCTTTCTCTTGTATGACCCCTTCCTCGCTCTTTATGTCTCTGTCCTTTCCCCTTGCGATTTTACATTCTTTCTCACTTTCTCTCTTCCTCATGGCCTTTCTCTCTCTTGCTGTCTCATATACTGTACCGCTCCACTTCCTTCTGTTTTCTCTATCATGGAAGAGTGGGCAGAAGTGCTCTTCCTCCCAGAGCGTTCTCAGGTTTGGCTGGTCTTGAGTTCAATAGTGATGGACTCATCAATAAAACTCCAGCTGACCCTCTCCCATTGCACTGCTTCCCTATAGCATTCCCACTGCTGGATGGGTGCCACTGACCCATCCCCTCATCTGAGCCCTTCGTTATTTTGAGCTATCTGCCTGCTTGCCTGCCTTTGTTCTTCCCCCCACTTATCCAGGACCAGTAACCACTGACCCTTAGCATCAGTTACTCTGGCCCTGTTCACACTTGTTATTAACATCTGTCTTGGGTCATCTGATCACAAGTGGGCAGCTGAGACAGATTGCTGTTCACACCATCTCAAATGCTTCTTGAATGACCCCTTGTGATTGGATTTTGTGATTACGTACTCCACGCTGTCACTATCTTCTCAGTATTCATGTTCTTGAAGCATTTGTGCCAAACCACTCTAGTTCTTGGATTACCAAACAACCACACCACTATTCACCACTAAAACAAACTTCAGTCAAATTTGTAGTTCATCGCCAACAGTCTGCTCTATCAAGCACTTCTTCTGTACACAAAGCAACAAGACGGTCCTTCAGTGTTGTTGGGGGGCATCGGCATTCACACAGCAAATCCCATGTGGCCCAATGTGTCCTTGACCACCTCCGAGGGTGGTTTGAGTACACTGCATCTCTGAGGCGCATGGCACCCGGTTCACAGCTTTAGGCCCTGTTCAGACTTGGTGTTAACATCTGTCTTGGGTGATCCGATCACAAGTGGACAGCTTAGACAGATCGCCGTTCACACCTGGCATTATCTTGCATCTCAAATGCGCTTCCAGTGACCTCATTTGATAGGATTTAAATTCGACCTCAGATCCATCCATATTACTTCTTTCCTTTCTTTCTAACTTTACTTCCTCTCTACCGTGCACCAGACTCCCTCCAATCCCTTAATCCTCATCACTTATATGTTTCATTCTTTCACTTTCCAATATCCCCCACCCATACTGTTCTCTATCTCTGGCCCATTAACAAAGCAGTTGTGCCCAACCTCTCTACCTTTTTTTTGTAATCAAGGAAGAAGCTGTCATCTCACAGCAAAAACAAACTTTGTTCAAATTTGGATTTCACTGCCAGAAACCCACTCTATCCTTCCCTCAATAAAGCAACTAGGCTGTCCTTCGATGTTGTTGGGGACACATTAGCATTCACACAACAAATGCGATGTGGCGCTGACAGCCTCTGAAGGTGGTTTGAGTGATCAGATCACAATGCATCTCCAAGGCGCAGTGCACCCCATTTACTTAGCGCTGTCCTTTTGTGATCCAATCACCCGAGATGGATGTTAAGTATGAACGGGGTCTCTGCTCTGCCTCTAGATTCTTTCTTTTGTTAGACCACCAGGCATGCTCAGTGTTGTGGACTTTGAATGCTCCCTGGTTGGCCCAGCACTCTCACTCATTCTTTAGAGACACAGAATCGCTCTGTCCCATTGGAATGCACACTGGCATACATTTCAGGGTTATGTGTCTTCAACATACAGGAAATGTGCCGTGCCTATGTATCTGTGTACTGTACACTGAGTGTGCGTGAGTGTACTCTGTGATTAGTACTGAGCAGTGGCATTTCTCCCACAAAGATCAATAGGTTTTATATTTACTCCAGAGGCTCCCATCACTTGCCCTTGCTTCAGTTTCAGCTCCCATCAGGATGGATTCCATCCCCTGGCCTTTTGCGTTTATTGGCTTAGCGTGTTTATCAAGAAGCGCTGCAGGTGGAAAAACTGCAGATAGAAACACCAATCTCTTCATCTGTTGTTGTTGAAGCTGCTGGGTCCTCAAAACACCAGCTGTCACCAAGGGCACCTTTAGATCTCGGCAGACACAATCCCCTCAAATGAACTTTACATCTAAGTTGCCAACATCTGTACTGGTGTACTGTACGCATATGCTGCACCTCTAGTTGTTTTATCTCAAACACTGTTCACCATTGGTGTCCCTGTGCTTAAGTAAATATGAGGCTCCAAGGTCCAGTTCACTCATGCCAAACACTGTGATTTATCCATTTTTTTATTGTATGTATTCATTTTTTTATTTCTCTTTTCCCTCATTTCTCTTTATACAGCTCATCTGAGAAGTCCCTCCCTTGGAGAACGGCAGGTATGTTAACTCAAGGACAGATATGGTTGGCTATCTATCCTTCTAGTTGTTGTTTACATCAAAACATCTACAGTTTTCTCAATGTGGAATTCATTAATGTGTGCATGCATTCATCTGTACACTCAGCAGCCAATAAATATGGCCAGGCTTAAATATCCTCCTGGTTGCATATCCCTGGTTTACCTTACAGACTAACTGACACAATGATGGAGGCAGTTCTGTTTAGTATTTCAGTTAGGGATCGGACAATGTGCTTGTCTTACAATATGATTTGATATGCAACGTGGGGTTCACGATTTTATACAACCACAATACACTGTAGCAAATAAAAGGTCATCATTGACATCAAAGCATGACTGTGTAGAATTGATTATTTCACCGAATATAAAAAATGTAAAATGTTGTCATAACAAAGTGCAAATAATATAATTTCACTGGAGAGTTTGGGAAATTGTGATGGGATGTCTCATTTGTGATTACTAGAGCAGAAGGAAATGTTGTAAATATTGCACTAAAATTTTTCACTCTCATTAACTATTGTCACATTTCTGCACTGTGATATATTGAATTTAGACATGTCGTCCGATCCCTAATGACAACAGTAAAATACCACTGATACATTTGCAATCACAGCAGTAGTGCATAACTATTCAGCGGTGTTCTCTTAATTATTTAATACTGTCTGGATGTGTGTGTTTGTGCATCAGTTTGTGTTTGTTGGTGTGTGTGTGTGAGATGTGCAGTATGCTTTACATTTCCTCAGTAATCATTACTAACACGAGCCTTTTCATCCAAGCCTGCAATAACAGCGTGCCACAGGCATATTCCTGTTCTAATATTTATCTAAGTCATTCTGCCCACTCAGACACAAGACTTAGTGATATGGGGGGTGGAGGGGGATTTTTCCTGGACCCCTTGGGTCTCTATTTGTTTAGCCCACATCCTTGAAGGATCTTCAGAATAGAACAGATAATGAACTACATTTACTAATGTATTTCATGGCTTATTAATTGTATAATGGAACTTACTGAATTTCTGCAGTGGTCATTAATCTTTTATTGTCGATCCTGTCAGAGGAGCCTATGGGGGGTTATGATAGTACATACGCACTGGGAATATTAATACTACATGGTGTTCTCATTTGCTGCCTGCTCCCCATTTCCTTGCTGAATGTATTTTATTAGTGTTGGAACAGAGCCGGGAAGTAATCGCAAATGTTATTTTGACTCGTATTGATTTCTCATTGTGCTGTAGATGATAGATGATAGCCAGGTGCAGTAATGTACTTTCTCCCAATCTCAATGAATTCAAATATCTAAGGGTGTGGTGGAGAAGGTAATGGTCCGGGTTTGTCTGTGAGGCTTATTGGACTCACGGGCCACCGTATGTCTTGTCTGCCTGAGAGTTTGTGAAGGAAAGTGTTACTGTGGAAACAAGCTTTGTAGCCCCAGGAAATAACAATGCAGTCACACCTCGCGTCCACTGAGACCGTCCAGGATAAACACACCAAAATCCAAGCTTTCTCCCTTTCCGTCTCCGTCCTGCTCTTTTTCAGTTTCTTTCTTTGTCTCCCCGTTTCTGTCCTTCTTTCACTTGTTTTCTTTTCCTCTGCCTCTCCGTGTCTCTCCCCCTGCATTGCTTTCTGGCTTTTTGGCATTTCATTCATCAAACAGGGTCAAGGCTCAGTACAAGAGCCCTGTGGTCTGAAATGACACACTGTGTGCCAGAAACACTCACTGCCTGAATGGAAAGTTACAGTTAGAGACAGAGGAGCGCAGTGCTGTTATTGCTTAGGGTTTGGGGGACACATAAATGCTATTCGATCACAAGTGCCCCCCTTGTGGAAATGTCCACAGTACTGTAAATACTGTTTATAACAAGTCCCTTTAATAATACACATGAATTTTTCATGATGTTTTCAAACACAGCTAGCATAATCAGTCACAGCAAACGCAGCCCTCTCTCCTCCGGGGTTTAAGTGTCCTCACAGTGATAGTGCAATAATTTTATGTTAGGAATAATAATTGGATGAGGAGGGGGCGGGGGGGGATTTATTGCGTTGCAGGATCATCAGCCAGTCAGTATGGCTGCAGGGGTCAGGCAGGCGAACAGAGCCTCTCTTGGCAGGAAGGCAGGTTGCTTAGATGGTCAGGAGTGGGAGCACAAGGCGTCGGGGCTGTCAAACACACTAGGCCTTTGTGTCAATAGATCTATGCAAACAGGCGAGCCGGGGGGCAACAAGGCGGCTTCTCCACGGGATTCAACTCTCATCCGTAAGCCAGGCAGCCGGGCTGGACTTGTGAGACCCCAGACTGCCAACGTTTGCCTCGCCGCTCCCCTTCGCTCGCGGCCCATTGTTCTAGTGATTGCAGAGGAGCCCATTGACACCGGTCACGCTTAACTAGATTGTGATTGTGGGGAAACATTGTGCAGAGTTTAGCGGGGACATTAGAGGGCTAATTCCAGTTCCTGTTTGCCACACTGGTTGTTGTCATGCATGAAGGGAAAGGGATTCAGGGAACTGTTTAGAGCATTGAAAGTCCTTACAACACGTCTGTATACATAGTTGCTGGCACTGTGGAGTGAAACGCCGCCTAATTTCACTTGGTTGATTTAGTAGGACAATAAAATTTAACAACTCCAACTATATATGAGCGTGAAATTAATGTAGTGGAAATTATTGTCTATTATTTTTCCTACTGAACCAAGAAAAAAAAAAGAACTTTTTTTAATCTTTCCCTCCTAAGCCAGATCTCTGTCATAGTTTTAGCCGGACTGCATTCCTCCTCTCCCTGACTCCTTGCTCTGCTGTGTTTTCCCAGATGCCTCCGCCTCAGGGGATACCAAGTCTCGGGTGACTGACAGCTCCCAGTCGCCCAGCTACCGCATCAGGACCGAGTCGGAGCAGGTGTCTCTGTACTCCCCAGAGCAGTCCTCTCTCCATGAAAGTGAGGGTCTGTTATTGCCTTCTCTCTACCTACTGTAGTGCTGTTTTTTTATTCCAACTTCTTCTTGTCTGTACGTCACCTCACTGCATTTACAGTTTAGCCACTGCTTGGGTCTTTTCACACTTCCTGTGATTCTACAGAAAGTCCATTCCACTTCGCGGCGTTCTCTTCCCCTTATTCGCCTCCGTCGGTGATGCTTAAGGTGTCGCTGATAGAACGGAGCGCTCATCACAGCATGCCTGGATGATATATCATGGCGCACTGAATCGCAGGGTGGAAGAGTCTTCCCCCCCTGCTGTGCCACTTTTTCATTAGTGATGCAGTCTAGGTAAAGGTCATGTCAATTATGAAACCACTCATGATTTTTCTCTCTTCTTTTTTGCTCTTGTCTCTCCCCTTTCTTTCCTCTCTGTTTCTGCATCGCATTCTGTCCGCATCTCTCTCTCTCTCTCTCTCTCTCTCTCCCTCTTCCTTCCTT
>OMLF01002232.1:1933-16407 GCA_900302615.1 Holocentrus rufus | reverse complement strand
TTTCTCTTGTTTCACCCAAACTCAGTGAGTTTGTTGGTAAAGGGCCAAAATACTCAATGTGTTGTAGATGGACAATGTTCACACCAGAGTAAATTCCTCCTGAAACAACGTGAAAACTCTTTGCACTCTTTCCTTGTGCACATATCGTACTTTCCTTAATATCGTACTTTCCTTACTTTACCACAGTGAACACGTGATATGCCCTCGAAAAGCTGTTGCCAGCTTCACAAGAGCAGAACTTAACTCTGCAACACTTCAGTAAAGCGATCTTGTAATTAAAACCTTTCATGGATAAAAGCCATGAAAATTAGTCTGAAGGGACACCACAGTGTAAATTCACTGAAGTTATTTATATAGTCTTTAACAGTTCAGATGTATTTTGTTACATGAACAAGTCTTTTCAAAGGCTCGAGACAAAAGAGCCAAGATTGTCTTGATTGCGACAGACTAAAGGTAGGCTACAATTTGTAATATTTTCAGTCTCTTTGCAACAAAATGATAATAATCTATCAGCAGGGATATGTATATGTTGCTGATCAATGTCAGCTGGCCCATGTAAGTTCAATGGCTGCTGAGATTTAATGCTCTAAAAACTGTCAAGCCGGTCCGGTGACCGTGTTTTAGTTGAAAACGTCTACACACTCATGTGCGACATGGTAGTTGTCGTCCAAGAAAGTTATCCCAGTCTTTTCCGAGCAGGTGCGTCTTGACCTCACTGGCCACCGTTCCTGTTGATGGACGTGGAGAGAATGAGGTCAAGGAGGGGACAAACGTTCCAGTGTTGATGCGCAATCGTTAGAAGCACAATTTACCAGAAATCACCTAATGATCCTTCGAGGAGCAGCGGCACTGCCACTAAAGGGCAGATTGAGTAGACTGATTTATGCACATCTTGATTTTTTAGTTTTGAAAAGTGATTAACTTATCTTCGCGTCCACATCAGCTTACTCTTTTAAGGCTTTCTCAAATGCTTCAACTCCATCCACATGATTTGCTTTATCTTCAGAACAAGAGGATGATGACAGAACTTGCACACCGGCCACAAAGTAGCAATATTAAATAAAAGCCCACTGATGCAAGATAGAAACAAGATTTATTTAGTACATAAACATGATGAACAAAACAGTGTGAGAAGAGTTCAAACAGAAAAGAGTTCACACCTGTAATCCATAGAGATTTCTCATCTCCTGCCTTGACTGCACTTTCAGTGTGTGTAGAAATATATTTCAAAGTCACCCATCACCACAATCACAAAACCACTAAAAAAACAAAGTCAACCTTGGATTCTCTTCTGCTGTTAGATGTTCAATGCATTTCAGAGTTATTTTGTTATCCAGTATTTACTGTTTTTGTGTCCACACTTTGCCTCAGCCCAGCTGGGTCCCAGAAGCATACTGCATACTAGCACTACACAGTACATACTGTATACTAATCTCCATAGTAGGCTGTTTTTGGCACTTAGTATGACAGAAATTCAACATGCTCCATTGTTTATTTCTACCTGGAAATGATGCAACATGTCTGGTGATGGTGGCATCATGTGACTTATACCAGGACATCTTCTGACACCTTCCAACTTCAAATTTGAAAAACAGCTAGCAAACAAATGACATTGACATATTTTCTCAACCGATATTCCAGCTTATTTTTGGTTTTGATGAACATTTTACCCCAGAGAGTTTATCAATTTTTTTTTAATTTTTGAGTGGAGAATTTAGTAGTCTATCTGTCTCTTGTATGGTCTAGACTAGAAAAGGAGCCTAGGGAAATGCTTTTTGATTCTAAAGGACTGACTTCAAATCTGACGAGTACCTTTGATATTTCAGATGGCTAAAAAATTCTGCTCTCAAACAACGTCATACTTGCACTGAATATATCTTTACTTGAAGTCATGTTGTTTATGTTTGGCCAATTCATATATATATATTGAGAGAAATACATTGTCATACAACAAAATGGATCCAGAAATACAGCAGTTTACAACAGTATTGATTACATACTGTAGATATTATTATTCATTTAGGACATCCTTTCCCTTTAACATAATTGAGGTCTTGTCATTCTCACACGGTGAACAGCAAATGACCGCTGAAGGTGCAATGGCGATTCTGATTGTCATAGATTCTACTGTTTACCCAGAGACGCAGAAACACGACATCTCCGACCTCGAGGAGCAGTGAGACACCATTAGAGGAACTCCCAAAACCCCAGTTTTGGTGTTCGTAGGCAACGAATATATGGTGTCCGTTCTTGACAAGGACAGCACCAATGGGATGTGAAGCATGTGCGTGTCCACCGATGTAGAACTCAAAGTGATACGCCCCTTTCACAGGTGCTTTGAAGAAACCTAGAAAAAAAAAACACCATATAAAGACATGAGTTGTGTTTGCGTTGGTCAGGTATGAATTTTATGTCCTTTTTTAAATTTTCCAATTCAGTCCTGTAATATAAAGTACCTGTGTGGGGGTTGTAGGCATTTCCGATGTTTGTAGTGACATGTTTGAAGATCAAAGTGGTGAAGCTGTTGTACGGTCCAGTGTAGCCATGACCAGAGGCCAGTAGTGAGGCTGAGAAAGCCACCTGTTTAGCTGAGAGGCCACACATATATATTTATATATATTTTGCATCAATACTGGCACTAATACAAATTATTGTTGTTTTTATTATTGTTTTTAATTATTTGTGCCATATTACATATAATTCATCTGTCTCAGTGACCATTTCCTTGCAGCTGCTACATTGATGACCACCTTCTGCTGTGCCTCAACAGAAGAGCAATAGCTGAGGATATAAGAGCAGTACAAAGATATATTGAGGTATAGTTTCTACACTGATATAAAGTCAGACAAGTCACTGGCAAGTTTAACTTTCACTGACATGTATGCATATTTTGTACACAATTCATCCCCAATTACCGCCGAAAGTCTGATGGTATTTAAAAGTACTGGCACTTACTGCTATTTCATCGCTGGATGGATAGACAAGATGTTTCTGATATGACAAGTAAGCTAACACAAGCCTACCATGTAGAAAAATCACTAACTTTAGCGTAAATGTTGGGGTACATTAGTTGTCATTTTAGCCAGCATCACTCCGTTAAATAAAGCCACACACTGCGTTTTGTGTGATTTGTATGGTTAACATTATGAGAAAGCCAGCTTACCTAATATAAAATATTTACTGCAGAGAGTGGAGCATTTCATTAGCATCCATTCCTCTTTTTCTCACTGCCAACCACCTTCTGCCATGTTTGGCATATTTGGAAATTGGTTAAAATGTTAAATGCTTTTACTTTTTTATTTTCTATGCATAGTACATAGATGGCATTTGCTAAAAATTTTTCATCTCCCGGTCAACAAGATGGCGGCAGTCTCTAACAGTGATGTCACATGAGGCCGATGAATATATCTGTGAGTCATATTAACCTCAGTAGTGTTACATTATATAATTTTATTATTTTTTGTCTAAAAAAATACAAAACATTAAATGGAACTGTTAAAAAGTAAATATAGAAAATAAATATAATAAATAACTTCTCTCTGCTTCATACTTTAATTATTTTGAATTCAAATAAGCACCAAATTCTTCACTTTTTCCATGCTGTGCTATAATGACCAATAATAAAAATCTGTCTTTACGCAAGTTTTGGTACTTGTGTTTGAAGGTAAAAAGAAAAGCCTCAAAAAGCACTTTGATTATGTGTTTATATTCATGCTTAAAACAATGTTAACTTAAAATGTTGTTCATGCTCAGTAAGGAAATAACCCTTATCTGGACATACCTTTAACATGATTCTGCAAGGCCTTCATGTTGCTTTCAATGGTTGCACACTTGGCTTTCATGGAGGAAAGTGCAGCTGCTAAAACTGAACATGAAGGTGATTTAAACATGAGTATGAATATGGATAAATTTGTCATGCAAAGTCTGAGTCTTACTTGAGTCAAACTTTTCTCCACATTACCTCGTACGTGTGTCTTCAGCACATTGATCTCAGTCCTTTGTTTCTGCAGCCCTGAGGCCTGTGCTGCAAGAATGC
The DNA here is from genome assembly GCA_900302615.1 of Holocentrus rufus. NCBI lineage: Eukaryota > Metazoa > Chordata > Actinopteri > Holocentriformes > Holocentridae > Holocentrus > Holocentrus rufus. Next base: position 12,371 of record OMLF01002232.1, on the reverse strand, counting down.
ACATGCATAATAGCAATAAAAAGAAGAATGAGAATAATAATAATGATAAGGCCCATAAAGTCATGACAAGTCGTGACAAGCCCAAACAACTGATAATAAATACAACAAAGTATTTACTGTAGATGATTTAATATACATATTGAAAACAAAATTGAGTCCTAAATGAGGCTAAAATAACACCAGGAGGTATGCGATTTTTTAAGCGAAGTTTTAAGAAGAGACTGGTTGTTCAAGAGCCTCTCTTTCTGTTTATTCTTTTGTTAAGTTTAAGTTTGCTAAGTTTTGTTAAGTCAAAATAAATAAAAATTCTTTCAAAATTCAAAATTTTGATCAATAGAGGACATAATTAATAAGAAAGGCACTAACAAACCAGGGGAGTCTGTTATCCTTGTTTATTATTCTTCTTATTAGTAGCAGTAGCAGCAGTTGTATTTGCATTTTGGTAAAAAGCTTTTTTTTTCAGTACTGAAAGAAATTCAACTGAAAACGATATGCAGATTATTAAATCTGCAGATTGTTAAATCTCTGAAAATAATTTTTACAAACTCAGTTAATCTTGACTTTACCTTTCTCTAAGTAGTTCACCTTTACAATCAGCTGACCCAGTAAGATGGCTTGGTCATATGATGTTGAAGATTTAGCTAATTCTTCTGTCTGCCCCCCATACAGACAGCAGCCCAGCAACAGCAACCCAAACACAGTGATCCCCATGGATGGACTTGTCACCTCTTTGCTCCTCTTCAGGTAAAGTGTGTGTGTCTGTCCAGGCCTTTATATACAGCCCCTGTCATGAGACAAACTGCAGCAAGAAGCTCATGGACAGTGTGCAACTTCTTCCTCTTATTGTTATCATTTTTGACTGACTGAATTCTTGATTTCAGGTGAGCTGTGACCACTGTTGCTGTATGCTAGCTTTGCCATCATTTCCCCAAACATACTCTGGGTATGGCACTGCCAGCGTTAGACTACATTTTTTATCTCTACCATGAGATCATGCCTTTGGTCACATGTGTCTGTGTGTGTGTCTGTCGGCGGCTAATCTCACAAACTTCTGGGCCTATCAGCCTACATTTTTTTGTGCACAGTTATGACTGTGTGAAGAAGAACTTCTTGTGGTTGCAGTGATTCAAAAATGTTGATGTTCATGTTCATCATCAACGTCTTGCTACTGACTTCACTCCATTCATTGTCTAGCTCACTTGACCATCACCTCTCTCTCTCGCTTCACCCTCTTCTATCAGCCTAATGAGCTCTTTTTTTAATCCTATTGTGTCCGTGTTTGCTTGCGGGTGAAAAAAGGATGTGCTTTGCATTTTCTGACAAAGAAGGTCAACAGAACACAGAGCAGACACACTTGGGAACAACACATAAAAAGTGGCAGAGGATGATGTAAACTGTCAACAAACAGGGGTTGAAATAGGTTCAATAGCCTGATGCTTCACCATTGTAAAACATGAAGTGTAAAACAGCCATCGCTGTTTCATACGTCAGCGGACTAATTTGCCTTCTCAGGTCTTTGGAAAAGGGAAAAGATCAAATAAAGCAATTCCAATTATTTTATTTTACAATGTAATAATACTACTAATATGTCTTATGTCTTATTGTTTTATTTTTTTGTTTTTAATTGCTGTGTAAAAGCTGGTTAAAGGGAGCGTCCATTAGGGAATGTAGGCTACAAATATTCTCACCTAACTTTTTTTTTTTTTAATAGAATTCGAGCTTTTTGATTCAAACTATAGTCATCATGCACCAAAAGGGTTAGGGTTAGGGTTAGGGTTAGTAGACTGAGGAAATGAATAATGCCTAGTCTCAGCTGTGCCCTAAAGTGAAGGAGTGTGGGAATGAACCAGGGAAAACATGTTCAGTCAACCATTCCCGGATCAGTAAAGGTAACAATAAATAGAGGTAATGTGAGGAAATATTGTGCACACATTTACACAGCTCAGAGTCACATGGGACTTAGATGAGACTTTTGACCCAGGTCAGTAAAACATATTTTGGTTTTCAGTGAGTCAACAGGTTGCTAATTTACTGTTACAACTAATTTACTTAAAATTCATCACTAAGCTCACATCAAAGACACAAAATGTACAAAATGTAAGACTACGTAAGTACTTATTTTGTTCATTGATAATTAAAATACTTAGTGGATACATTGCTTCAAAAGTCTGTTATAATCCTGAAAAACTTGGATGAATTAGCTTTATTTAAGTAAAATATTCAGATAAATTAACTGGTAGATCTGTAATTGAATTGACACTCTGAAATGCTTTGTGATTTATAATAGCTTAATAGAAACTATAGATAATGGGATTGCAGAATTTTGCAGCTGGTGGCCTAGTGGTTAGAGAAACTGTCTTGTAACCAGGGGGTCCAATTTTCAAATCTCCATGAACCCAATCATCTTCCCCTCTGAAGTGTCCATTTACAACACATGGTATCCCTGACAGCTTTAGGGGCACTGTTCTGCAGCTGTCAGTTTCCACAAAGCGATCAATAAAGTCTCTCAAATAAGTATCAGTGTCAATTGATTATATGGTTGAAACTAAGGGCACATCAACAAAAAAACAAATCTAGCAGTCTAACATTGGTATGGGGTATGACAATGAATAAGATAAAGGGAGCTTGCATGAGATGTTCCTGGTTTAAAACTGGTTTGCCCTGTTTTTGAACTGCAACCAGGAAATCAATCAAAACCGTGATCCTACAAGGATCAAGCAGGACAATGATGAGAAACTTCCTGGTGCAGTTTTTGCTTAAAACTGCAATCAGGAATTCAGAAAAATAAATAAGTCAGGCAATTTTGAGGAACTTCCTGGTGTAGTTTTTGCCCCAGTCCTGCTCTTGCACACGTGATCCAGAGACAGTTTCATGAAACTGTGCTGGTACTTGTGTGATCAGGTATCTAAGCAACACTGAAATAGGTAAAACCTGATTTTAGAGACAATCTGGGAACATCACAGAGAAAAGAAGCCATACCACACTTTATTTTTGATGTACCTTAACAAAAAATTTGATTTATAAGTAGGTAAGGGTTGGATTGGGTGACTAGGGCCTTTGCGTAATCAGCCACAACTTCCACTAATTAAGTCCAATTTATCTAGATTTGAGGGTACTCCTTCTGCTATATTTTTGCATTGTATATTTCATTTGGTGGATGCTGTCTCTGTCTGCATTGGGATGTCTATTCTTTTTGCAGGTAAAAATAATCCTTGATCATATGGATTGCAAATGTGAGGATAAATTTTATAAATCTAAAAAGACTCATTCATTCAGGAGCTTCAGCCGATCGTAAAGCAGTGGGCCAGTTGTTTCAATTACTCAATCTTTTTCTTCTGTATATTTTCATATTTTCTTATATATATAGAGAGAGAGTGAGAGTGAGAGTGAGAGTGAGAGACGTGATCCTACAAGGGTCAAAAGGGTGCAAAATTTTACTTTCACTGGATCATGTGCAGGACTGCACCAGGAAGTTCCTGATTGCAGTTCAAATGCAACATACAGGTCAGACCAGTTTTAAACCAGGAACTTCTCAGTTGCTGTAAACCCCAATAAGCTTTTTCTCATTCACTTCCTCATCCCACATGCATTGACTCACATCTTATTTGGCATCATTTTCCTGGTCATTCATATTATTCATGAGAAACACTCTTGTCAACAAGAAGAGCTCATGCTCCTTACTTACTACTTCAACACTTAATACGACTGTTAACACTTTTAACTTTACTGGGAAAGCAGGCAACATTTTACTGACATATGTTTCCTGTAATGTTACAGTCTGCTCTTCAGTTCTCACAGTCAATCTCACACAAAATGAGGGCAGTAATGGAGAGAAGCTATCTCAGTTCAGACTTGATGTGGTTTGGCTTGGGCTGGTAATAATAAAAATAACAAGGAAAGAATATTGCATCAGATTAGTATTACATACAGTAATAATCCTAGGTTCAATCTGCAGGTGCAGTGCAGGATAACAGCAAGTGATGGAGAAAGCTACTTAAATGGATTGCAGTCGTTGGCTGGGGGCAACAAATGATGCAGCTGAGTGAACAGTCTCTGCATGTACTGTCCTTCCTCTTAGACTCTTCACATAAGTGGGATGTACTCCAACTAAATGAACGAAAACTGCAGGTCAAAGCTAGTACACTAGCACATCCCAATGGAGCAGGCCCATTGCTGATATCAAATCGCTACTGAAAGTTCTTTAAGAATCAAAAATATTCGCGAGGAATCGATGTATCCTAGTGGTACATGAATAAATAAGGGATTCTGGGTAAAACTGTAAATCCATGCCCACTATAGCTTTGGATCCTCTAGCTGCCTCTCCAAAAGCAGTGTCTAGATCCAGTAAGTGATCTCTCTGGCCCTTTCAAGCTTTGGTGGATCAATAAATAAAAAGGTCTGCTATGTCACTTTGAATAGTTTAGTTTAGTGTATTTGTTTATTTATGCATATTAATCAACAGGATGAGGATTTGAGTGCATCATGTAAATATTCCAGATTTTGCCATACAGGCTCATTTTCATCTGTTGTCCCTAAGCAGGTTGATGACATTTTTAAAAGACAGAAAAGATCACAAAAATCACAATCACAAATAATAAAACTATGCAACAATCAACAGGCAACAAGCAACCATAAACATATAAAAGCACATCAAAATAGGACCAAGACCCTGGCACCCAGCAACCCAACATCCTCAGCACAGGGAAAATCATGCAACAAACATGCAATTTACAATTAAAAAGTTGTGTCATGTACCTCAAAGTAACATATACTGCTGAGGTGGATTTTTTGTACCCTGCATAATTAATTGAGAAAACAAAAAGAAAAGAATACTCTTTATTTTCTTTATTATTATTCTCTTTTTCTGGCCTGTTATGAGGGTTTAAGTCATGGGATGCCATCCTGTTTTGTTTGTTGGAAACTCAAGGGCCTGTAAAGCCCTTTGAGACTGTAAATAGTGATTTGGGGCACTAAATAAACTTGAACTTGAACTTTTGCTCCAGCTGAACTCTTGGTTGTACACTTGATCGCACAAAGGGTGAGAAACACCTTAACTGGATCGGGTGTGCAAGAGTACAGCTGGAGCAAAAACTTGCAGGACAAGTGAGGCTTCAGGACTGGGTTGAGAAACACTGACAATATCACGTGCACAGATCTCTGAGGCTAGTCATGCTTAAACAATGCTAGACTGTTTATGAGGCTGGGATTAAAACTTAATCCCAATTTAACCTAAAACTTGTAGATGGATCAAAAAATATTAAAAACTACTAAAGGTCAAGCCCAGCTCTTTCAACATGTCTGCATAAAGTGAATTCTATACATTTTAGATATGGCAATTTGAAGTCCAATCTGGTTTTGACCATGTGAGAGGGAAACCATGTGCAAATCCCTCTATTGCTTAAACTGTTTGATAGATGTGCTTTTTAAGGATCCAAACATGCAATGAATACATTAGAAGCAAGAATTTAAATCTAGTACTTAATCATAGTATTTCTGGATGATACAATACACTTTGTTGTCTCTGTTCTTTTTATAGATGTTGTTGTTAAAGTCATAACTGTTATCAACAGTGTCTCTGATAATAAACACTGGGTAATGATTAAACAAATCAAGACAGTATATAAGGCCAGAATTAACAGCCAACACAATCCAAACAGTTGAAGTACATAGATTGCCAGTCTGAGAATGGAGATCACTGTGGTTTTTCAGTTGTTGCTGCTGGTCTGCGCTCTGTTCGGAGCTCCGGTTCACACAGACACTGGAAATGAAATCACTCCTCAAGGAAAACAGACCCAGGGAGCTGAACCTGCAAATGCGTCTCACCACCAACAGTCCTGTCAACCTGACATCCATACTGTGCTGAGAGAAATGAGCGCCCTGTTGGCTGAACAGAGAGTGGAGATCACATACTTACAGAATGACAACAAAGGTACAGTAGGATGTTAGTTCATTAAACAATAGCATTAAGAACTGTCCCCCATAAATCATTGTTTGGTTGTATGAAGTTTTATATCATGTTATTGCAAAGTGAAGAGAGATTTTAAAAATTTGTTGTCATTGTGTTGCTTGCTGAATCAAGTATTTCCCATAACACTGAATCATTGGAGCAATTTCTAAGAATGATAAAATGTGCATTAAAATGAGACCCTTACATTGTAAACATGCACATAAGATACCCTGGTTTTCCCATGAATCTTTTTCTACCATCTGCTCAGTCAATGAAAACTGTGGTGTTTTTGTTGCAGCACAAGCAGCTAAGCTGAGAGAACTGGAGGGACAGAAGACCGAGGTGGACAACCTGAAGACACAGCTTCAAGGTACTGTGTGGAGCTCAAAATGGGTTCTTATATCAGTAGAGAACAATGACCTATCAGTCATAAAGTATCACAATATACACACAAAAAATAATGAAAGCCAGCACACTTAAACGCACACGTGTGTCCATGACCATGTGTGTCCTCTTCACTTCTGTGCAACTATGACTGTCACTTGGGACTGATGTAATGGAAAAACCGACATTTATGGTTATTCCATTGACAGTTTTTAACTGTTGAATGTTTCAGCAGCTGTTTATTTGCGTTCGAACTAGAGATTTATCACTTTTCTGTTTTCTTTTTTCTCCTTTACTTTGTTTCAGCACAAGCAGCAAAACTTGCCACCATGGAAGCCAGGTCAGACGTCACAGAAAACCAGGTGGAGGTTCTGAAAAGAGACAGGGAGGGTAAGACTGAAAATCAAACTGTCAACATATTTGTCATGTTTGTATGATGTGCTTCATTTGAAAAATTATGACCTTACCTAAAAATTGTAAATGTAAAAAGGTCAAGCCAAGCCCTTTGTAGACAACATATCTATGCATTAATTTAATTTTATACATTATAGACATGGTAATTTGAAGTAATTGTAACAATCACACTGCTGCAGCCTTAGCTGTACTAAACTTGATGACATGGTTCTCTCTCAGTCAAACAGGTGGCTTTCTCAGCGTCTCTGTTGGCTTCAGGCTCTGGAACTGTTGGACCTTTTAACACACACACCAATCTGGTCTTCAGACACGTCGCCACAAACATTGGAAATGCCTACAACCCAAACACAGGTATTCTACAACCTCATGAATTTCAGCAATGAATTTGACTCTCAGCCAGTTTGATGTCAATCTGTTGTTTGGCAGGAGACGCACCAGTTAATTCTCCATTTAATAAAATGATCCAAAAATGTTCTGCAGGTTTTTTCATCGCACCAGTGAGGGGTGTCTACCACTTTGAGTTCCATGTGGGTGCAGGTGGACATGCTTCATATGGTTCAGGTGCTTTCTTGGTCAAGAATGGACAACATATCTTTGCTGCATTTCAACAACAAAAATGGGGTTATGGGACTTCCTCAAATGGCCACTCAATGCTTCTACAAGTCGGAGATGTTGTGCTTCTGCGTCAGTGGAAAAACACAAGAATATATGATAATCAGGGTCACTATAGCACCTTCAGTGGTCATCTACTGTTCACCATGTGAGAGGGAAACCATGTGTAAATATTTTTCTTTTTCTTAAACTGTTTCCTAGTTGTCCTTTTCTAAAGAGATATTTTACTTTCTTTTTTTTTCTTCTTTTTTTTACATTACTAGCAATGACCATCATAATTATTTTAATGGTGTGTTATTCTTTAATTTAAAAGATCTTCATAAAATTGTCTTGACATGAAAGTGTATCAGTATTCTTGCAGCCTTTTTCTTTTTGTTCTGAAAAGTTGGAGATTCAAGACAAAGTACAACAGCAACAAATATGTGCATCTCTTAAACAATTATTACTTGAACACTGAAATATTTTGTCAATTGTGCCCTCACATTTTGCAGCTTTAAGACTATGGTAATTACACTGCCAAAAATAAATCTTATGTTCTAAAAGAAAAGGTATCCAGAACAATTTCTTCTACTGTGGACCACAATTTATGATTTTTTTTATATGCATTGAGGTATGTAAAAATGCTGTTTTGCTTTTTTAAGGATTTTCTGACTCACACCTGATAGCTCTGCAGTTAAAACAAGTCAACAAAGTTGGGGAAGTTACTTTCAAAATGGAACAAATTACTTATTACTCATCCTTAAAAGCAGTGTGATTACATAACTTGTTCTAGTACTTAATATATAAACATTACTTTTGCCATGAGCAGGTTATGCTGTCAAGTGAAACAAGTTATCAGCTGTTGAAAATCACAGATTCACAATCACAATCAGTAGAGGGCAGACTGTTTTTCAGCCAACACTATAAAGTTGTCAAGATAAACCCGATCAATATGTTGGATATTTACCAAAAGCTAATCATGCCCACTGCCACACCTCCTTTTCATAAATCAGTTCTTCCTTGCCCCATGATAAACATTTCCACAAAGGTTCATGGTGTTGTGTGAATCTGTTTGAACAACACATCCTTCAACCCATACGAGCACATGAGTCGATTGTTTCTGCCATCTAATACGACACACATGGGAGAAGTTTGACTTGAAGACTTTCTAACAGAAAGAAGAGGTTAAAGTTAGAGTTAGGATTAGGGATGGGCTTTCTGTCAGAAGGCCTTGAGGGCAAACTTCTTCCATCACTGAATACGACCTATAGGACTGTTTCTTAAACCTGTAGCGTGCATGTGTTCAGACAACAACAAAACTATTTGGTTAAGTTCCAGAAAAGCTTAGGGTTAAGGTTGGGGTAAGGACCTTCGTAGTCAAGGACACAATAATAAACATACAGAACGGATGCATGTATGTATGTATGTTTTAGGAGAAGACTGTTCATGATAATAAGAAAATCTGAGCATTCCAGGAACATTCCAGTTACATTCCTGTCACGAGCCTGTCACATGTCGGAAGTCTGAAGTCTGAAGTCGGAGACGCAGTTGTTTGTTGCTGCTGCAAAGTCAAACTTTATTACCATGTGCAATTAATTGAGGAAGCAAAAAGAAAACAAAACAGTCCAGAGTTTCTGGGAGGTCTTGGCTGAAGTCAGCCAAGTCACAAGCTGGGAAAAGGTCATCATATCATCTGCACGTGTCGGTAATAAAACAATATGTCTGAAAAGATAAAGATGCTGTATAAGATCCTGAAATCTTCATGTAACTTGCCAACACAGGATGATAGCAAATTAAATTAGTTAATTCAGGAATTCTGCATTCAAATCAAAGACAAGTGTCTAAAAGTATTCTACTGCGTTATGACTCTTTGTAAGTTTTTCTATCAATTTGGTAAATGTTTATAAATTGTCATTGGTCTGCAAAAGACAGTCTAACTAATAAAGACTGTTATTTTCAGAACTTACCATTATATTTTTTATTTCATCACAGTTTTGTTTTGTTTTGTAAACTGATAATGCAAGAATACAACCCACTGCAACCCAAAGCAAGTCATACATCATATTTCTGTTTTGGTAATTAGGACAAAATATGCCTTGTTGTTTTAAGATAGCACTACTCAGGTTATAAATGTTATTTACAGCATTACCTGCACGTTTCTTATAATAAATTTCTGCTAATGATTGAACAAATCAAGACAGTATATAAGGCCAGAATTAACAGCCTACACAATCCAAACAGTTGAAGTACATAGATTGCCAGTCTGAGAATGGAGATCACTGTGGTTTTTCAGTTGTTGCTGCTGGTCTGCGCTCTGTTTGGAGCTCCGGTTCACACAGACACTGGAAATGAAATCGCTCCTCAAGGAAAACAGACTGAGGGAGCTGAACCTGCTTCTCACCGCCAACAGACCTGTCAACCTGACATCCATACTGTGCTGAGAGAAATGAGCGCCCTGTTGGCTGAACAGAGGGTGGAGATGACATACTTACAGAGTGACAACAAAGGTACAGTAGGATGTTAGGCAATGAAACAATTATTCTCTAGAAAAGTTTTGTTGTTGATGTGATTATATCATGTCATAGCAAGTAAGAGCGCAGAAATAAAACAATAAGACATTTCTTGTCGCTGAATTTGTGTTGTCTAGAACAGTAATGGCAGCAATATTCTGTGTGCTCCTCTTCTCTCCTGTAACCTCATGTTGCTGTTTGTCACTGTCATAATGAAGGTGCTATACTCTATTCTATAGAGCAGAATACTATTTATTTATAGTACTGAGATCAGTATATAAAGTATACTACAATATACTATAAATCAGTGGATCACACTCGGTCCTCCTCAGCTCCACCATTTTGTCAAAATTTCCACTTTATTCATGGAGTCTGTCTCCAAGGACATTGAATGTGCAGTATTATCTAAGCAAACAGATAAGCCCCACTGGTTTTCCTGTAAATTCTTTTCTCCCCTCTGTTTGGTTCATTAAAGTTGTGTTTTTGTTGCAGCACAGGCAGCTAAGCTGAGAGACCTGGAGGGGCAGAAAACTCAGATGGACGAGCAGCTTAAAGGTACTGTGTGAAGGTTGAAGGTGCTCTGAAAATGGTA
>OMLF01002220.1:5353-15735 GCA_900302615.1 Holocentrus rufus | reverse complement strand
TCGTTCAGCGACAGGTGATATGGGCGGACTTCGACCAAAGACAGGCTGAGTCAGACTTCTGACACTGTCAGAAATTTGTGTCCACAATCGGACAGTGTGACTTCTGCTACGACCCACGTCTACAAGCAGCCAATCAGAACAGGTCTCCTCCCCAAACCCCGAACTTCATCATGCATATTAAACGTTATTTACGATGCACTTCATGGAAAATAAAATTCAAATGCTTATAAAAAGAGGTGAGACCTCTTCACTCCGCTCTGCCGGAGGGAGCATGCAGCCCGATGCCGACTTGCACTCAGGTGGGAGGCATAAAATATATAAAGGTTATACCATAGATATATAAAAAGGCTATACAGCCTGCATAACGGCGTGGTCTGAAAGCAGGGGGTGGAGACCTGGACCAGATCCGAGTTTTTTGTGCATCACTGAGCTTTATCGTGAGGACTGGCCAGGTAGATCAATCACACAGTCTGACATGCCGCAAACTTGAAATCTGTCAGTCTGACACGCGCTGCGGTCAAGATCTTAGGAGACTCGTCTCGTACAATGTGACATGGAGTGATCTTATAAGATAGCTGCTGTCGCACAGTCTGTAGCCGCCTTAAGACACTTTAGGGTGTGTCCTTTAATTGTCCTGAATATCATGCCACCATCTTGGTGACAGTAAATATACTTGTATGAATAAGAGTAAGTACTATATGACTGAAAGTCGTCTTAACACAGGAACATGTAAGAAGACAAAAGGCATTTCAGTGAAGTTAAAAGCAGGATTTTATTTCTAAATATGCTACAAGTCAAATGGCAAAACAAGAAATCTCTTTTCATCTCTTTTTTGTATGTTTTGAACCCCTGAGCACCACAATCCAGCATTCCCATAATGCGCTGGATTCATCCAAGATGAACAAAAGGGAAATTAAAGAAAACATTTAAAGCTTCATACACAGCGAATAAAGCCATTAGAGTATCTAAAACTACCAGCATAGCAGAGCTAAAAATACAAAGTAAACAACATGTTATTTAAGTACATAAGTGAAAATCATTTTTTCTCTCTGGAGACAAAGACGACACTCTGTCTTTGTTAACATGTTCTTTTTGTTGGTTAGGAGCTAAAAACAATGGGGTAGCATGGTTGATTCCAAAAACTCTTTGGTGAGGAGGATGACAGTGATTGCATGTTGCTTGTTTCACAGTCATCTGAGCTGTTCAGTGATTGGCATCGTTTACATAATGTACCCGCCTCATTGAGCAGTATGTACAGGATGAAAGGATGAGGAAAAAATAGTCATGAGGAATAGACTGTGCCAGTAATGTGTTCATGTAGAGAGAACATCTTGGATAAGTCTACCGATAGCAAAGCCAGTTGAATTGTAAGAGTACAAAATGTACACATCCTTTGTGCATTTATGTCCTACAGAAAAAAAAAGAAAGGAAAAAAAAACCTTCACAAACGGTTATGATTGACTAAATGTTTCGTGTTGGGAAAAGCACAAGGGAAAGGCATGCTATTCACTGCACAATTAGTGGAAAGCAGCTTAACAGTTCTCTTAAAAATAAAGCTTCTTTGTTCCTGCCATTGTCATGCATGTAAATTATGTCAATCTATGTTTTGTCCAAATACAATATTTATTTGTAGGTGAGACTATGAATCACATGCAAATCAAGATTGTGCCCAATTCACTAACTTTGGTCATTCAGAATAGCTGCTATTATTGCTGCAAGACTGGTCTACTTGTGTTGACCATCAAGCAGACTGAGGGGGTCCAGCACCCTGTTCTTAACATCCTATCTCAGAAAGTTCCAGTTATAAAGGAGCTTTAGAACTGCAAGGGTGCCAGCCTTGATGCATTGGTCTTACAGCTGAAATTTGCACTTGGTATGCTTGGTGATGAAGGGGACTTTGCATCACTTTTCCATGACCTGTTTGCATCACAACTGGATTTGCATTAATGTCCTGGTGATCAAGATGAAAACTGCACTCTTAGCTCAAACAAGCGAGCTGCAAAGAAAAAACAAAACAAAAAGAAAACCTAGATCGCCCTTCCAGCAATCTTAGGCCACGTCCACACGGTGCTGATTGTTTTTTTGTTGTTGTTGTTTTTGTTTGAGTTTTTCAATGCAGAAAGTTTCAGCCTTCTGTCCATTCTTGGTCACTGAAAACGCAACTTTTGGGATTGATCAGTTTCCAGTAACTTCTGGAAAATGCTCTCCAGAGTGGAATTTTTGGAAACTTTTGTCCTGTGGACAGGAGAAACAAAACAATTTGATAACACTGATGTCCCCGGGCGACTTTGCTTATTACACCGACCTCACACAGGTGCAACTTTCATCATGCATTGTTATTTTCCACAACTTGCATTCATTCGTGACTTTAAGGAGGGGCTCAACCTCCTCCTGTGGCCATTTAAACAACTGACCATTATTTTTATCACTCTTCTTCATATTCCTTACAGCTGTGAACATTGTTGTTATTAATTGCATTTTCACTCACGTTAGTAGCTAACCCTTAGATGTCAATAAACCACTGCTAATCAGTTTCTTTGGGCACGCTTATATCGCAAACACGTATGTGTTTTGTATTCTTGTGTGAAAAGAGATATTTTCAGACACACTCCTGTGTGGACGGAGGTTGTTTTTGCAAACGGATAAATAAAATTGCGTTTTCAAAAAAATCTCTATCCATGTGGACATGGGTCTTAGAGAATCTGGACCTCAGTGTTGTGACGTTTGTGATGAGTACATGGTACATTAAGGATAAATTGATAGGTGTCTACATTCTTTAGAGACGTAAAATATACTTCTAGGTTTGAGGATGCCCAAGCCCCGCCATGAGACAGTATACATTATCATGGCCCAAACTTTGGCACAGTATTCTAAGACATGTTAACATGTTCAGCATGTAAAGTTTGAGATCTACTGTTACCCTGAGTCAGGGTAAGGCATTTCAGTCCATTTTCATGCCACATTTTACAGATTGAATGGGAGGTTTGTCTCACTAGTTGCTTTGATTGAGCACTTAACCGAGATGCACATTAATTCCAGTAATGACACTTTGTATTGCTGCCGCCACAGGATGCAACATGCACAGTATAAGCAGGAAGTGATTGTTTTCTTGGACCCTTACTGTATCCACCCACAGACTGACTTGATTGCTGAAGAACACATTTCAAGTAAACACTGGGATTACAGACCGCCACCACCTTCAATACCAGAGCTGACGTCTCCGTCAGTCCATGTCAGCGGCTGAGGATTGTCCTCTGCCACAGGATTGTGTGTTTTTATAGTTTTATCATCACTATCTATACATTAAGTAACACAATATATTATTAACTTTATCACCAGTAATCAACCTGAAGCAGTATATTGTATACATGAAATTGAATTATATATAGCATCTTGTCACACAATAAAAACAAACAAGCACTGTGAAAGATTTGCATGAAAAAGCCAACATAATGAGGACAGTAACTCCTAAGAATGGGCTGGAACCCATTTCTTTATGATATAATGTTTGATATATGAGTTTAGATGCTTGACATATGAATATATATTCTTGGGAATTCCTGTCCTCCACACTATATGGGATTTTTTATGCAGATTTGACTATTTTTGAGAAGCACCCCTATCCCACAAAAGGCTGTTTTGTTGCGCCGGCACAACACCAAACTTAAACGCACTGTGAACAAGTTTCTTAACGCTCCAGTATTGTATATCTATCTTTCATGTTCACACAGATATGAACGACCATGCATACACTGGCAATTAAGATTGTGGACATGTTTGTTGGCACAGTCTATAACAAATGAGGTAGATGTGTATTAATAAAATATTCCCTTCTTTGGTATAATTATACAAAATATGAAAAAAAAATCCAGTGATCTGTTGAAACAAAACATTGATTTTCAAGTGGCTTTACAATAAAAATAATAAAAATGAAATTTATGAGGTATCTCTTGTATTCATACTTTACTATGATTAGGCCTATATACAGGTAGATTGGTGAGGTATCTGTCTGCATTCAAGAAGACTATTACAAAGGGTTTGCAAACAAAGTGGTGTAGCTGAATGCAAAGTTTGCTGCCCAGGACTGAACATAGAACAAAATAAATAAAATTTGAAATTAAATGCTTCAACAGACTTAATAAAAACCCATATATTTGCCAACTGTTTCCCATTTCCCTTCACAATAAAGAAAATATTTTATATCTTTATGAAGCACTGCAGAGAAAGACAGGAGAGTGAAGAGAAATAAAAGAGTGAGTAGCTCTCCAATGTTAGCTACAAGTGCATTACTAAAACGAGGAAAACTGGATTCTATTCTCAATATAAAACCACTGTGTGATTGATAATTTTACTCTGACAACATGTTTTCACATGTCCTGATGTTATCCTTTGCCCACCTTCTGGGTAACAAGTTGAAGTGCTCTACTCGTCCTTCTTCCCATGGCTCAAACAAACACGTTTCCCAGTAATACCAGCTCTAACTTAATATCTTCACACACACATCACTGCTATTTTTTTTTTCCAATTGGTAGAGGTACAGGATTTGAGTAAATGTGTGTTGCAGAAGATTTCTCAAAAGAGCCATGCAATGTCCTCTGCTTCAGCTCTGTCACATTTAACCTTTCAGTACACATTTTGTAAGTATTTCTGACCACAACCACCACAGTGGAGCAATGATGTGGTTTGCAATTTTTACCCTAATAAATGAGGAAGGCAATGAACTGGTTGTCATCTTATCAGGTCGGGTTGTCAGGCTGTCTAAAGGGCTTCGAGGTGCCATGAGACCCCTTCTGGTGGTTCCTCAGGTTTCGGGCAACAGTGGCTGTGAATAGCTGATTGTATAGCTAAACATATAACTTGTTCATGTCAGCAGAACTGAATAAACGGTGAATTTCTGTGCTTTTTTTCTCTTTTTTTTCTTTATCTACTGGAAACTGATCAATGCATCACAGATACATCTAACTGATTTAGGTAATGTCAGCTGGTTAGCTAGCCAACCCTAGTACCTGGTCAGCTAACCATCACTGTGTTCTTGCTAACACACACATCTTATTTACACAGTAAAGCATCTAGTAGAGGCTAACATTTTGCAATGGTTAGCTGTGGGATGTTAACATCAACACAGCTTCACTAAATTAGCCAACTGGCTAGTTAGTAAGTTAAAGTCAAAAACCAATTGACGCTATGGAGGCTAACTGAGCTGATTCTCCTCAAACTACAATTCGGAGTGGTTTCGGAGCAGAAAATAGGGCTAAAGATGGCAGATTAGGAAACAAATCTACCTTATTAGGCTGTGCACTTTTACTTAGAATGTTACTGACTGGATCTACAGCCACACCACATCAGACTTTTTCAGCTAGCTCTGTTTCTAGCCTGGTTGTCTGGACATTATTAACTAACAGCCAGTTCTCCACTGGGCCTCCACGATGGAGCCACAATTGCTTGATAGGAGATTCACAACACAACCACAAAGCCTCTATTGAGAGCTCTTTGTTCAGCAATTCAGACCTTTACCACCTTGTACAGAATACATTGCTGTCATGTCTTCCTACTGGGATGTGCTTTGCCTGCTTTACTGTATTCTGTTCCTCTGCTTTGATCATTGGTGCTAAAGCTCTCTTTAAATGCTGCAACTGCTGTGCCAGTGTTGTGCTCAGTACATTTTCAAATCTGTTCTTTGGTTTCAGCTTTAAGCAGCGAGTTTCTTAAGTCTGAAATAATGCTAACAAACTTAATAGATCAATTAACATTTCTTTGCTTGAGGTTAGATGTTCAGTAGCCTCATCTTCTGATTGAAATGGTGCAACAAAGGAGGTCTTCTTTTGGCTTTGTCCAGGTTGCACCTTGAGTTGATGGGCCACTGATGCTCTGAGCTGTTCCAGACAGAACAGATGTCTTTGAGGAAGTAAAAGACAGCTGAGTTCATATATAGCCTTAACACACAAAAGTAAAATGTCCTCTAAACACACTGCTATTCAGCGTAAGGGGAGCAGGGGGAAAGGACAAGCACATCTTTTACTGCCAAAGTATTTAGTTTGTAAATAACAGTTTGTTGCTTTTCGATCTGTTTTCAGCTGACCTACAAGGAATCTGATCAATGGGATGGAGAGAAGCCACCTTCAAAAACAATCCGAGTTTCTCTCAGGGTGTCTGAGACTGCTTCTTTGGGAACGAACTAGATCTCCTCCAGGGTGGCTGGGAGGGTCCGAGGTGGGCAGGGGAACTCAGGGGGAGGAGTTTCCATGTCCATGAAGTGAGGAGGAAGAGGAGGAGGAGGAAGAGGAGCAGGATGGCTGGATCTGTGGACTGGTCTTTCCCTGAGCCTGAGAGTTGCTGTGGTTTCCACGGTGTCCTGTCATCCCTGCTATGGCTGACCGCCGAGCAAACAGGATGCCTGGAAAACAAAGCTCAACTGTTTTCACTCGGTTACAGTCAAACTCTACCATGTCCTGTCTTAAAGAGTAACTAAACTCCAAACACAAATCTGTGTGAAGCCTGACATCTGAAGGTGAAAAGTAATGTGTCTGGTCTTTGATGGCAGGTGATGTCAGCATCCAAAGAGTACAACAGGTGGTGACATCACCTGCCACCAAACCCAGGCATGCTACCTTTCAACATTAAAGGTCAGAACTGACACAAGTTTGGGTTTGAGGTTTAGTTACTGTTGAACAGTTCTTAAAGGAGCACAAAGTAAGATTGTTATTGTCCCATAGCACATTAATTTCTGCATAGGTTTCATTAGATATTGAAAGGACTGGGCATTGATACTGTAGGAAAAAAATATTTAATATCTTTATCAGATTCTTTAGAAATAATTCATTTTACACACAGGAGCTCTATACTATAGCTATAATATGAAATAAATATAAATTAAAAGAGCAATAAGTAAGGTTTTTACTGTCCCATAGCATGCAATCACCACAATCTGTGAAAGAGTTGTTGATTTTTAGCCTTCAAAACTCATTTTCCAGCTCTACTCTGAGAGCAAAACCTCCCCACATACTGACACATTACAACTGTTAAGAGATGAATGTAAAGCATTATTACTGTATTTTTTAGAATGGTTGTATATTAGATGCTTTTGGTGGATCTCTGCACACCTGGGCATGTTGCTGCAATTCCTTGCTCGGGTCCCTGACAGATGCCAGTTAAAGTCATGCTTTGCTTATATGGTCCTTTTAAAAATAGCCTCTCGTCTTAACCATTTGTATTGTATTGATAGTAAAATATGACAACCAGGTGTCAGATCAAGCCAACAGTCATGTTTAGCAATAGGTGTTGTATTTAGGTACCAACTGCAAGCCTAAAACATTTAGGCTGATTACGGTGACTGTCTGTAGCAGGAGCAGTTGGATCAAGTCAAGCCTCTACCAGGCAACACTGGCTTTTAAGAAGAAAGCTCTCAGATATGGCATGATGGCCAGCAGGCTTACACTGTGACATGAATTGCCTACCTATGGGTAATTACTGCTTCTCTGCCTTAAGACACAAGCTCACTTCTGTAGGGCTGAACTGGGTGCCCCCCCCCACTTCCATCACCCCACCTCCCTCCTCAACCAGGCAAGTAAGACAATAAGCCCCATCGACCTAAAATCCACAGGCCCAATTTTGAGATATTTAACTTTTTTAACTCTATTGGACTGCCACTTCATTACGATGGATTTTATAGCAAAGACATCAAATTGCGTAGAGGACTAAGCACCAGGGTGCTGCTATAACTTATTGAATTTCCTGCCTGCAATTACATCAGCAAACGGCCCCTCTATTTACCTGTGTAGACAACTCCATTTATTTCTATTGACATGTTGATGCTGCTAATGCCGTTGGTAGACAGGTTCAATGCGGTCTCTTGTCTATCATCTGTCAAGAGAGGAGGCAGAGAGCGAGAGAGAGAAAAACTCAATATGAGCATTTAGAAAAGGAACAGAAGAAGCAAGAGGGGCCCTGGTGGAGTATTGGTGATAATTCAGAGAGTGACAGGATAAGGAGCAGTTTATTAAAGAGTTCTGGGGAGAAAAAACTGTCAAAAGATGTTGCTGCCATTTGTACATGTCAGTTATCACTGTCAGTTATGCCACATGGATGAATCCTATCATAGCACAGGATAATACACTGTGAACTTTGGTAGCGCTCTTGAATAAATAGGACATGATAAAATAACAGAACCCCTCTTGAAGAAAACACACCAGAAGTATACCCACATAATGATGATGATTTCAGCAAACTGCTGTGATATCAAACAATCCGTAAACAGAAATTTATACGTCTAACTGCATTTGGGCGCGGACAAATAATAGTGTTTGGATGTAATCTTTAAATGACAGTGTTTATATGTGAGGGCTACAGCCAGACGACCAGCGTGGGAATTAACCTGAGAAAGATTCTCACTCATTTTTCCATCACGTATAAAGTGCAAAGCCCGCTATTATGACTAATATGAGAGAGGCAGCGATGCAGACAGAAATGATATCACACTTGAGCAGATAGGCCCCTCATTCTTCCTTTAGCCTCTATCATTAAGTAATATGTGACTTATGGCTTGTCATAAGCCAGGCTCACTGCAGCCATCCAAAGCCTTGGTAGACAGGCATTTTTACTCATGACATCTCGTATTTTGCCTGTGGTCATGAAAAACTATTTCTTCATAACATCTGTGGGACTGACTTCAAATTACACATGTTATATGATGAACTATGTGCACATTAGTGGCTTTGGCGTTTCACAATGGTATCTCACCCAGCATCTGTGGAAAGGCCAAGGGTTGATTTTGACACACAACCCACTGGAGTAGACATTACTTGCTAGGTTACAAACAAAATATCACAGGAATATCTGATATCAAATTTGGCTCAGAAAACAATGACTAGCACTTTTTGGTCAGATAAAATATTAAGGAACTACTTTAATAAATAATAAATGAAGCTGACTGATTTAATTGGATCCTATCTTTGACATCACCATATTATACTGGATTTCTTTCTAAATGCAATCTTACAAAGTAAAAGAACAGCATTCAGTGAGGTAGAATGTAGAGAATTGGGTCTATTATAAGTCAGTCCCTACCTTTACAACTGCAACAATTAAATGCATTTCTTTATGGTTTAACAGGGCTGCTTGAATGTAAAAGGGTTAGGACTAGTTTCTTATTCAAATCTTTATGAACTGACACATCAATTACAAGATTCATAAGTTTTACCTGCAGTTCCCATAGTTGGCTACATAGTCCAGATAAGGTTGGTACATTTTCTTTCCTCAAGGAAAGAAAACTCTGCCATGGTTTCTATTTTGGGGTAAGTATTCTTCCTAATTTCCGTTGGCCTTTTTTGCAACAGAAACAAACGTAAACCATAATGTCATACCTCTGTTGTTGAGTTTGATGTTCATGGGCAGCTGAGTGGCCATAGCCAGAAGGTTCTGCTGAAGCGCGTGCTGCATGATCCTCTGCTGCTCCTCTGCCACCATCATCATCTTCTTCTCCGGCGGTTCGCCACTTTCCAGCTTCTCTCTCAGCTGCTCCAAAGCCGCCGCCTGAACAGCCGCCGCCGCCTGGGCTGCCGCCGCCTGGGCCGCCACTGCTGCTGCATGGTGGCCACCAAGAGACATGGGCATGGCCACCCGGTTGGGCAGGCAGCTGGCCATCATGGGCTCCTCTGTAGAGAAGAAGACTGGTCATATATGACAATACCATGTAGACCAAAGAAGAAAGCAAAACCAAACAACAATAAGTATGTAAGCTTACAGGAAGCATGACAGTTTCATCTCAGTTAAAATTACAGTTAATCTAAGTGGTGGCAACCTTGCTGTGAACATGTATGCAGAGTTTCTACAAGTCTTAAAAAGTCTTGAAAATTAAATTTCAAATTCAAGACTTGAAAACTCTTAAAAACAGTCCTTTTCAGAGACTGGTCTTGAAAAGGTCTTGAATTTTGAATTCTATGGAGGTGGGTAGAAGGGCAGAGATCCAACTGAGCAGACACCTGGTTTTTTTTTTTTTGTTTGTTTTTTTTTTTTTTTACCATGCAATAGGTTCAAGTCTTGAATTCGGTGTCAGGAAAGGGGTAGAAACCCTGGTAGGGATTTCGGGTCATGAGATTAGAGTTAACAGACTGGAAATGAGACTTCAATTCATGCTAAAGCGCATGACCACAGACCATATCATACCCACACACTATCTAAAATAACTTTGCCCGTGCTGTAGAAGTGTCTGATGCCAAAACAAAGCTTGTCTCTATTGTGCACGAGGAACAGTTTGAAGTGTTTTCCTTGTGGGCCTGTTATCAAGGTCTTGTTGGTGCATTCCTCTGTCTTGTGTGACACGGAAATTGGCATCGCTGGTATGAGGAAGTCCTGCAAGATGTTTCCTCTTTGGGAGGGGGGGGGGG
>OMLF01002216.1:2405-13352 GCA_900302615.1 Holocentrus rufus | reverse complement strand
CCAACTCATCATTAGAGTGTGGAACAGATAGAAGCAGAGGGGAGTGGGCATAGGTTCATATAAGAGAAATGATTTCTACTGTTTCATGAAGTCTGGAAGCTCCAGTGCTCCCTTGGTGATGATGAGCCAAAACCCTCATAAACAATATAACAATATCATTTTCCTCTCTCTGTCTGACCTGATTACAGGTGCAGATATTGTACAGTGGCTGATGAAGAACCTGGCCATTGAGGATCCAGGTAGGTTTTGAGAACATATTGGATTGTGATCATAGCCGTACCTACGAAGAGGCATGCTACAGTGTGCACAAAAATGCAGTTTTAGCACCTGATTTTTCCAAAGCCTCTTGTAAATCAATCAGCTGCAGTTTTCCAATTAGAATATCTGATGCACAATCACAGTCACACAAACTACAGCATTTGAACTGAAAAAAATCAAATCATAAAGTCATTTAGTCTCATATTCAGTTTCAAATACCTTTTTTTCTTCAGAAAGTCAAAAAATCTCCCAATAGGATGAGATAATCCCACTTGTTTCCAATGGTCATCAGTTTGTTTCCAGAATTTTCAGTGTCATTTTCTTGATCCTAGTGGGCTGATCTGCCTTATTCTGCCTTGTTTCAAGATATTTACACCTGTTCCCAGAAAAATTCCTGAAACAAGTGAAACTGCATTGGAAATAAGTGGGATTATCTCTTCCTATTGGCTGATTTTTTGACTTTTTGAAGAAAAACAAGCATTTTAACACTGAATATGAGACAAAATTACCTGTTAAGAGGGAGATTTTTTGCAGTGGGTGTCAAACAGAAAGACAGCAGATTGTGATTCCCTAAATATGACTTGGCAAGCTGTATTTTTTCTTCTCGCCCTCTGACATTCAAAAAGACAGTAATTCTCTCTGTGCTGTTGACTCTGCTGTGCTTTTGAACAAGCCTTGGCTTTCTCTGGCTGGGAAGTTAGGATGGGCCCTCTATTTTTGCACCTTAACATTGCCACTGCTAGGATTACATATTCATTTCATCAAATGTTGAAACCTTCCCTGCTAAGACCATTTCCATGTGCATGCTTCTGCACACACCTAAGTAGATCAAAATATTGATATTTTCAAAATAGGCAAAGGCATGAGCACTACTGCAAATGCTTCGTAAATATGGCTGTCACTGTTCTTGCTTTGAAATGAGATTTCAGCTTTGGAATGCATTATTCACTACAGTAATTCAAGACGATACAAAATGCAGGAATAACCCTATGATTAACTCAGCGTCCATGCATGCATTCTGCCTCCAAGATAATGCAAAGTCACTCTAAAATAATAAAGTTCAAATTTTATTCTAAGTACCCTTTCCATAAATATACACAATTTTCTGTCACCAACTGATTTAACCTATAGCCAGGTCATGAAATTGTTTATTCTTGCTGTTATTAAATGGTGTCTAGTACAGTAGTTTTTCCTGACAAAAACCTCTTGCAAACAGGAAGTGGTCCAATTTGTGTTTCTGGTTTGTTGACTAAAAGGAGTAAGAACTGGTTACAAAGAAACAGACAAAGAAAAGAGCGCCGCCTGAAGAAACTCAAACTTTATTAGCAGAAAATCCAAGAAAAGACTTTGCAGTACACTATTTGATCGACAGGTGATCTCTATGAAGTGGAGTGCAAAGATGGAAAGATGGAGACAAGAAATAACAAGGAAGCAGAAGGCTAATTTTCTTATGGCGTGTTGTTCAGTGAGGCTGTGTGACCTGAGGTGTAGTGGTGGGAGAGCAGTGTTTTTTTCCCTGGTACATTAGCTCATAGCCTGGACACTGGGTCAACCACTGAGTCATCCATGTACGCCCCTGTATGCCAAGCTACTGCAGGGCAGAATGCCACATCCTACAGCTGAAATCCCATTAGGGCACAAAAGACTGCATTTAGTGTACCACAAGGTGTCTAAATATACAGCGGACTCTGGTGACGGATAGATCAAGAACTGTACAGAGTTAATGTGTGACCAAATGTTGACCTCTGAGTAGAACACTTAAACCCGAGTTGTTCAGAACAATCGCCCACTCTCTAATACACATGCTCTATTAATGTCCTTTCATTTTCAGTGGCTCACAATTTATAGTTTTGCATCATATTCCAGAAGAATGACTTTCATTTGAATATCCCAATATAATAGTTTGTGCCATATATCTAGGTAGTTTGTGACTGCTCAGGTGCTCATTCTTGTTTTCTCTCACAGCTGAAGCCATACACATCGGGAGCCTCATCGCTGCTCAGGGCTACTTCTTCCCCATCTCCGACCATGTCCTCTCCCTCAAAGACGATAACGCTTTCTACCGCTTTCAGGTGAGCCGGGAGTGGGGGGGCAGGTATCAAGTGGTTGGTGTGAGATACAAGCAGTCAATAACTCAATAACTCTCATTTATTGAGTGTTATTATATCAAAGCAGTGGAATTAATAGGTTGAAAATATATTCTGATGTTTAAAAATGTTATACATAGCACTATTAAGGGAATACCATATTCTTGTTGTCATTGTTTTAGTTATCTCTAATAAAACCAATGGTTTGTAACTGGAACTGCTATGTGGTTTTAACTGGGAAAAGTCTTCAAGCTGGAGACTGTAGTCTGCTGCACTTTGATGCTTGGTGGAGGCAAACTGGTGACACGGTGGCAAAAACAGCAAAGATGGGGGGGCGTGAAAATGTAATCAACCAGCCAGTTTATTCCAGTACATTTTCAGTGCAAATGCAAATATGTTATTCACTGAAATGTTGAAATTTGAAAGTAAAATAGCATTAGATTATATCAAAACGTTGGTATGACAGCAGGTTCACAGTAACTTACGTGCACACTTCCATAACTATTTTGCTCAGGTTGTGTAGCTTAGCTAATCTGTACTTGAGTGTATCTGAGATTGCAACTGGAGTGACTGAAGTTGATTAATCTGGGGTCTCCTGGTCACCCAGGATGACCTGTTAAGCCCATTGATACTTTGACATTTTTTCAACAGCAGAGAGTGGAGAGAGCGTCTCCAGCCACGGCAAATTTTAAAATTTTATAATACTTCACCATACATAGGGATATCAAAACAATAATTAAAAAAATAGAGATAGCAGATGAATGTACAAGAAAGAATTATGTGTAGCAATGCTAACAAGCAATCTGAAGGTCATGATTATTTTCCCAAAATGTAAGAAGAACTCACAATGTCTTTTTTTTATCTCTACACATAGATGGTATTTAAAACCAGAATGCATCTTTATTATAAATAGGTTTTTGCAGTTTTTCTCCCATAAGTCCAACTGCCTTGTGTCTTTCATAACATGGATGTAAACCCAAACTAATCCCATCTTTATCCCACATAAGTGTGAAAGATACTGTCCAGCTACATTAATCTGATTGACTGGAGGGCCTCTTACATGCATAAAGACCCCAATAAGACATTTGTGATTACTTTGTTCCGTTAATCTTTGTGGCATGAGACCCTGTCCGTTCTCCGCAGTTCGTTCAGTTCTACATTGGGATCCCATGACCCTATTAAAAATGAATGATAATCCATTGAAATATTCATCAGGCAAAGAGAGTGGGTCTGGTTTGGCCTCAGTAGAAGATTACTAAAAGGCTACCAGACAGACCTTGAGCAATGGACAAAAAACAACAACAAAAAACCCACAAAACACGCCAAGATTTGTCTCCGCTTTCACCGTTGAACAGACAAGGCGATGGCAATAAAGCCCCAGATTAATTATGTCAGACTTTTTTTTCCTCTTAATTGGTAATTAAAAAGTGGAAATTATGTTTTTGAATCCCTCGGCGGGCCACGGCATGCCGAGATTACAATGATCTCTGCGTAGCGTCTCCTCCTTTCGTATTCACCGAGTCTCGTTGGAGGGCTGAATCTCCACTGGAGCTGGAGGAGCGGTTTAATTAAACCAGACAACAGTGGCGCGCTTTGACCTTGGTTGTCCTCCTTCAAAGTGAAGCAGAGGAGGAGACGAGGAGGAGACGAGGAGGAGGCCTGTTTGGAATGGCAGGAAAGCCTCATAGATAATCACCATTCATTAGCATTTCATTTTCCAAGCAAATTACTTGTAGTGTGAGACAAAGAGGAACACAGAGAAATCAAAACAATTAACATTAGATTTGGAATATCTCTGTGCCGCTGGCCCTTATTGAAGCAACTCTAGATGGCTCTAAAAATGTGATTCAAGACTTTGTGAAAGAGTTATGAATTCTATCGGTATCCGTTCGCAGCCAGCGGACTATTGTTCTTATTTCGCTGCTTTCATCCTCTGTCTTTTTGATTGTGTCACTGCAGCACTCCCACGCCTCTGCAGCACCCTAAGATGCTTCACAACAGGGAAAACGTTAGGCTCCTGTTTGGGAATCAGCTTTTCTGAATCCTGTCTATCCCCCACAGTAACAAATACTTAAATCGCTCGCTTTAGGAGCGCAGGGCAAAACTCGGCGCTGTCGTGTCACAAAACAACATCTCTCCTAAAGGTCATCGTCATCACTCCTGCTCCTCAGAGGATCCTTGAAGTATATGTTTCCCCGCTTAGCTTTGACATTCCAATATGTCAGTATTTAGTGGGAGAGGTGCAGAGATTGAGCGGCAATGCAGCATTACTGTTGCATCCTTGAATACTAACCACTGGTTGATTCCCCCTCCATCCACGCTCACCTCCTCCCTTTGTTTGTCCTCAGGCACCATATTTCTGGCCGTCCAACTGCTGGGAGCCTGAGAACACAGACTATGGTAAGAGCTGCAGAGGATCATGCCAGTGTTTTTGCATATTTTAGTCCATTTGATACACCGCACACTTACTTTTCCTCATTGGTGACCATTTTTCAAAGCATACCATACTTTTCTAATATCTACTCATGCACACCTGATCCAATTAAAGGAATACTCCACCATTTTGGGGCAAAATACCCTTTTTTTCCGACCTACCCACGAGATGTTTGATACCATTTTCACCTCTGTACATCCACTGGTTAGCCAATGGGTAGCATTTCGTGCTAGCTTAGCATAAAGACTAGAAGTCTACAGGAGTCATTAGCCTAGCTCCATCACAGTGAAAAAATAAACCTTACAGCAACTCTGAAGCTGTTTTATTTACACAGTTTATTATGTGTATTTGAAATACACATCTTGGAATAAAAAAACACTTCTACATATCTAAGTTCTCCTAAAACGACTCTTGTTTTTTTTTTTGTTAGTTTTTTTTTTCCAAGACATGTATTTCAAATTATACACTGTGTAAACAAGACAGCTACAGAGTTGATGTAAAAAAAATTTTTTTTTGGCCCCTTAGACTTAAAGTCTTTATTCTAAGCTAACACAAAATGCTACCCACAGGAACCAAAGCAGTGGACGTACAGAGGTGACAATGGTATCGGTCTCAGTCTAGTAATTCAGAAAAAGGGAATTTGGGGAATTTTTGGAGTACTTCTTTAAGGCCCACACACTTTCATGCACGCCCTGTTCAGGTAGATCTGTTTCAACCAATCAGCATTAAGCCCTTATTTGGATCAGGTGTGCAAGAGTAGAGCTGGAACAAAAATACAGGACAGGTGGTACTTGAGGACTGGATTGAGAACCACAATTCATAAAAGTCAAACATTCAGGTGATGAACCTACAGTACGTTAAAATTCTCTGCTGTTCCAGTTAGAGTTCATGCTTCTGTGTAGAAGTCATGAAAGTTGGAGATCAGTTTGCTAACAATCCTCTCTTGAGGGACGGACTTTTTTCTGGCAGAGACGTACCTTCTGTTGTGTGGGTGTCTTTGCAAGGAAGGCATTCTTCTTCAGTTGCTTTTGATAGTTAGTCTAGCAATTGTCTACCAGCACATGTTGTCAGTCTTATCTTTGAGTATAGTCTATGTCAATCAAGGTTATAACCTTTCCGGTAATTTGACTTTGGTGTTCACTCTATCTCCTGTAATGAATAGTTTTTCAGGTCCATTCTTCCCATTTTCCTTTATCTCCTTGCAGCAGGGCAGGGAGAGAGATGTAATGTCCTGCTTTCCATTTCCTTTGTGTTTAAGCAAGAAGCCAAATCCACATCATGCATTTCAGAACGCCTATGTTTGGTTGTTGTTTGTATTCTGGGTTTGATTTTCCAACAATATAGCATATGATTGCAACATTGTTTGGCAGCAGATTTTGAAGTCCCAGATGTTAGAGCACCATCTGAAGAATGCGCAAGTTATATTTCTAATCATGATGACAGCGGCTGCCAGACTGTAATGCTATGAAGTGTGGACAGTGCCTGGAGCTCGTGATATATATTTTTATGAGTCAACATTTTACTTTCACTTTCACAGTATGGCTTTACATCATTCAATCAAATTTTGAGGCATTGCATATTGGCACAAAATACCCCCAATTGGCAACCTCAATTTAATATACTGATACAGTATTAACCCTTAAAACCAATATCGGTCAGACTATTTTTAATAGTATAAACATAGCATGTATGTTGAATTGGATCTAGATATAAATACAAACAACATCCACTGAGCTGTGTAGCACACCCTGCACTGCAGAGGAGACCATTAGACCGGAACAGTGTAGGACAGTTGCACCTCCCGCATCTGAGCCCATCACGGAGGCATTGTTCCTTCACACTCCCTCTCGTAATCTCAAGGCAGCAAAGAGATGGACAGGCAGCCTCCAGAACCGATCACACTCCCATAGCAGGGGAAGTGAGGAGAGGTGACACAGGTACAAGGGGGATGAGGGATGGTTGGGTGGGTGGCAGGATAGGGATTTGTAGGGGTGTACTGATAAAGCTCACCGATCTCTCTCCCTCTCTCTCTCTCTCTCTCTCTCTCTCTCTCTCTCTCTTTTAACCTCTCAGCCATCTACCTGTGCAAGCGGACCATGCAGAACAAGACCAGGCTGGAGCTAGCAGATTATGAGGCGGTGGGTGCCGGCATGTTTCCTTAACCTATTACTCCTTAGTATTGATTTGATCCGTATGTCAAGCTTTGGGCAGCAAAACAACCTCCTAAAGGTCAGAACTGCACATGTCTGTGATGATATGAGATCTAAATTACATCTCAGTGCAGGTTTCAAATTTACTCCGTGAAAAGGCTTCTTTTTTTATTTTTTTGTCTTTTGTTTTTGGAGATTGTTTGGTCATAGCATATTTCCCTGCCTCTCTTCACAGGAGAACCTGGCCAGGCTGCAGAGAGCCTTTGCCAGGAAGTGGGAGTTTATCTTCATGCAGGCTGAAGCCCAGGTCAAGTAAGTGCATTCTGTCACTATGGTAACACGTCAAACTACTCCGCACTCCAGGAAGTCAATCACACCTGAAGCATAAAGCACAGAGAATATGATCTCAGTGTGAGATCTTGCTTCATGCACAATAGGTATATCTAACACAGAGTCCATTAACCCCCTATAGAGGAGTTTCAAAGCAACTCCCCATAATCAACGGAGCTATAGCTCTATTGCTTCATGTTTCCAAGGATGTTGATATGTAAGAAATTCTTCCAAGCAATGATGAGGGATGATATCCTTTCACAACAGATCGAAAGTTGGGACTGAAATAGAACAGAACACACAAGATGGATAGTATTGATTAGTACTATCCATCTATATTGCTTCATATCGTTGCTTGTGTGCAGTAGCCTTTAGCAAAGCCTTCTTAATCTGAGTTTCAGCCCTGTTGAATAAACACTGATGGATATCCTTGTCTTTGTAATCTCCAGACCGCCTCTCTCCTGCTCATCCTTTCATCCTGATTCAGGTGTCTTATCCGATGGTGAGCAGGCAGGAAAGCTGTTGAGATTTCTCACAGCGACTGTTTTTTTTTTTTGTGTGTTTTTTGTTTTTTTCTGCAGGATCGACAGGAAAAAGGATAAAACTGAAAGGAAGATCCTTGACAGCCAGGAGAGGGCCTTCTGGGACGTCCATAGACCTGTGGTAAGCCTCTCTGTGTTCGCCCACCTACAAGATCTATCCCCGCTCTCCGTCTCTCTTATCTTTTCATGTCTCTCTTAAATGATTACTGTAAAAGACGGCAGAAATGCTGCAGAAATAATACACCAGTATTGACTGTAAGAATGTTTTCATGTTCATGTGCTTCCTCAGCCCGGATGTGTCAACACCACAGAGATGGACATCAGGAAGTGCAGACGTATCAAGAATCCTCACAGAGTTAAGAAGGTATTAATTCCAATTGCTCATATGCACAAGGGTTTGATTACAAAACAATATCCAGTTTATTGGCTTCCTGTTTTCTATCATGATGCCAGTGAATGTAAACCGACAAATGGTTTACAGAAGTGTACATCAAGGATGCTCTTTATCTCCTCTCAAACTATAATATGCAACCACTTTAAAAAATAAATGTTGACATTAAACCATTAAAATTGCAGTCCAATTTCAGAAATGTTAATAATTTAATAGCAAGGGTATTTGCATTGGTTAATAACTTCCACACTCTTCCATTATGAGATTTACTTTGGTGCTAGCAATCACTCTTTATGGGTTTGCACCAGTCAAATGGAGAATAGCCATTTTGAAATGTATCCCTTATTCTGCACAGTATAATGCACTCTGGCTTTGTTTGTACGCCTCATATTACTCTGCAGGAAAATAATAAGCACGCATTCTATTTCTCTCTTTCTTCCTCTCCCACTTCTCCTCTCTCATCATCTTCAAACGGCCCAGTCAGTGTACGGTTTGGCGGAGGAGGGAACACAGTCCCAGAGCCCTATACATACGCCCTCACACCGCTGCAGAAAAGGCACTAAGGAGGATGTGGAGAAAGAGGTGCTGTAGTCCCACTGTGTGCAGTGTTAAACAATTTGATCAAATTATGAACTCCGGTTCAATGAAAAATGAAAAAAGTTGCACCGTTAAGTATGACATTTACTCCACCAACATTTTTAGTGAAACCCTCAGGGCAGTTATAAATTCTGCTCACAAGGATTTTCAAATTCTGTCACCCGGAGTAATACTTAAGCTTAAGGTGCTAAGATTTTAAAATCAATAAATCATTGACATTAATTTTGAGATATTGGTATAATTACTGTCAATAAACAAGAGCATCAGTAAAAAGACTGGCAGCCTATAGTTTACATGGCATTTTATTTTGTATGGCAACCGCCTTGGGTTTGGTGGGAAATCTACGGGAAATTTGGCGGGAAATTGCTTTATGGCACAAAACAGGAAGTAGGTGCATTCTGCCAGTGCAGTTTCAGAGTTGCTCACTATGGCAGATGGTGGAGGGAGTTAAAGGTCGATGGAAAAAATCACCAAACATGCTTATTCTCTTCAGTAAAACCAAAAACAAATGAAACGCACATGCAGTGACACCACATCGTCTTTGAGACAGGAAGCAGCAAGGTTTATGGGAAATGTGGCCTTAATTTTTCTAATACCGTTTGTATGAAATAGAGAATCAAAATTGTCTTGACCATGGTCTCATTTGTTTACAGTAGTTCTACCAAAGTTCCGTTAGTAATTTGACAATCATGCACTGACATTTAAAAATTCTGCATTGAGCACCTTTAAATAAAGGACCATACCATCCTGTTCATGGCTGCCTTTTGAATCTTCCAGGAAGTGACTTTCTCTCTTTCCACCTTCTTTCAGATCCGATTCCTGAACACCCAGCTCGACCGTCACTGCATGAAGATGTCTAAGGTCGCTGAAAGGTACGGGGATCTGTCGTCGCTGCAGAAAAAAACACCGCACACCCTTGAAAGAACGTGTTCGGTTTTTATCTCATCAATCTGCATATTACGTTAGGTGGGGACATTTGCATTTCTTATAAAGAGGCTGCCTGCCTGCCTTCCCATCTGCCACACCCCCTGTCTGGCCATCGATAAACACACAAACCTGGCTTCTACTAGCCACTGTGGTAAGCCCCCTTGTGTACCTGTGTTAGAGCAGTGGCAGCTGGAGGTAATTTTGATTTTGCTCCCCCGTCTGTCCCTGTTTGGATTCCAGTTTGGCATCTGGAAATAAAACATTAGTATGAAAAAGCTTTTGTTCTGAACATTTGCCTTAGAGCTATTTTGTTCTGACGAAGAGGAATTCATGTTTTCAACACAGCAAATATATATATATATAACTATTAGGCAAATGTTTGGAATCAAAACCAGTGAACATTTTGACATTAAATGCATGTTGATACAACGGCCTACAACATCTGTGTAGCAAAACCGATTCCAAAGCTATTTTGATGCAATTTTGACTGTGTCATAACATTGTGAAATTTTGTGCTTGTTGGGGTTGACATGGCACTTGGCCTCAATTACACTGCTGTCAGTCAAATGCTTGCTGGGAAGATTTTATCATAATCATCCAGAGTGTCAAATGGGTACCGTTGCCAGATAATATCGACTGTATTTACCTTGTGTCACAATTTCTTTAGCAGTGCAGTAATCATTTTGTTATGGAGGTCACTGAGACCTCCACCTGTGAATTACACAGGAGATGCACATCATTGTCGCACATTTCCCATAAACACCTGGGGCACCCACCTTAGCCTCTAAACTGATTAAATGCTGATGTGAAGACCTTGCGCACTTCCAATTGCTCCCTTTTCCCCTGGACACCTTGACCTTTTGCTCCATCAGAATCTGCATCCAACCAATGAAGTACTCAACAACCCTCCTTTAATGGTTCAAGGCCTATGTGGAGTCTGTGCATGAATGAAGGAGAGAAATATGTTCAGACAGAGACATGCATATGTATGCATGTATGCACCGTGTTAGTGGGTGTATGTACAGTATGTGCACTGCCACTCCATTCCTCCACACACAGCTTGTGCCTCTGCCAATCCCATTCTTTGATCAATCAGCCAGGACAGCCATTACTCCCCAGCAGAGCAGGGAAGCTGAGATTACTGCTGGCTGCCATGCTGGACACTTTAACCTCCTATCTGCACTCCGAGCAGGCTTTAATTGGCTTGATGCTCCAGAGCGGAAACTCTGGA